>LPNX010241622.1:447067-477279 GCA_001517045.1 Pseudotsuga menziesii | reverse complement strand
TATATATATACTTTTAATCATTTCCTCTTTATTTTCTCAACATAAATAATAATTTCAAACTAACATAACATATGCATAACCACAATTTTCTCACATCATCTGATTTACATACCAATTCATATAGAAACAATTCTTTTAGCACATTTATCACACGATGATCCACCTCAAATAGAACTCTTCAACAATGTTTCATAATTCATCATATCATGGCACATAAGATACAAAACAAATCATACATACCTTTTGTATGGCATTGATATTCCAACACTTTGGCTGAAATTATCTTTCAAGAATTTTGGCATGCATATGTACATGAGGGTCATCTCCTCATGGAACCACTAATTCATGTGTAGGCCTCCTCAACTTGCATATATTTATTTATCTAATACCAAGACAAGACCCTTCATCAGTTTTTTACAGCTCTCAGGTGTATCTTCTACATAGAATTTAAAAACCCGCATATCTCTTATCGTGAAATATTAACATCACAAAAGATATCACTACAAAACCTAACACCTCACCTAGATGCTCTTTGACAGTTTTGCTTGAAGAGCCTTACATCTCATCTGGGTGTTCACTGGTAGCTCTTTGCTTAGGCCTAAGACTTAATATCATAGAGTGCTCAACAGAGTCTAACATCTCACGAGGGTGCTCATTTGCAACTCTGTACTAACTTATCAAAAAATTCAGAGCCCAACACCTCTCCAGGGTGCTCCGTAGCAGCTCTACTTACTTAGTTCATGATATTTTGTGTTCAACCATTTCAATATTTCAGTTTGTTTATTCTAAAAATTTAAGTCTCAGTTTCCAAGTCGCAGTGACACCTTGTAATTATGCATAATGAGACTAAATACTTTAGGTGCTCTAAAGTTGAACAAGCTCAACACCAAACTAATTTTCTACTTCATTTTCATTGATTGGTTCTGTTTAGTGTATAAAAGTTTCTTATAAATTTAAGAGCCTTGTAACCTTAGGGTGTCCTCCATGATTAGCTCAAAATTTTTTCGTGACTCTTTATCTAATTAGTCTTTAGTCACATTAAGCTTTTTTCTTTTGGCACTGTCATAGTTCCTTACATGCAATGATCTCAAAGCAATGTCAGTTACAACGACAATTTATCGCCTGCATAACTTGATACTCTAGTATTTATGCATGTACAAACCATTTCAAAAGATTTTATGAAACAATAGCTTTATCACATATATTCCATATACAATTGATTTCTCAAACACACTACAATCACTATAATCAAATATCTCAATAATAAATTTCAAACTTCTTTCAGCATATCCAGTTATCTAAACGAATTTTTGTCATAAATGCAATTGTTTTATCAACTGATAACATCTTGTTACCCTTTCATAATAATCAAGGTGTCATACCGGGTTGTAGAGGTTACATTTTCCATTGAGGAGTTTATGCTTTATCCTAGTTGTCCCATCGATTCTCATGTGATGGTGCTCCTTGTAGCCATGCGTACCTACATTCTTTGCTCACAATTTCTTGCCAGAAATTAGTTGAATTGTAATCTAATAAAGAAACCTATAAAATATAATGACAAATTCGAAATTATTGATGGCACAAGATGTAATTTTATATAATACCAATGATAGCTTAGTCGTAACTACTCTTTATTGTCTTGCACCTTCAATAAAATCGGTACCTCAATTTCCATAAACTTGAATTTACATTGAAATTTTAATGTCATGTCTAACTTGACTTCATTATAACTTATCTTCAATGCACTTAATTCTTTTAGCATACTTGCAGTGTACTCAATATTTTGCATGTAAGATATCATAAACATGTATTTACAGAGATACACCAATCTACTATTAGCATGATAATTCTATTCTTTTTATAATTCACAAACATTCACGATCTAATGAAATCAAGCTTATCACTTTGTTGATCTTAAAACAAAACTTAACTCTTCATGAATTGAACATAATTCTAAGCGAAATTATTTATGTACTTTGACGATCAAAACATTATAACATTAATATTTTTATAGCATGCATGCCATTAAGTAAACATAAATTCTCATATTCAACTCATAAAGTTCACAACATACCTGTATGTAGACAAGTCCATTAGGCTCGAGTGTTGTGAGCCTGCTTTGATATCATTTGTGACATACCCGAATTCCTCTTTACTATTTCGGGAGATGGGTCAGTTAATTTATTTATTTTTAAACATTTTCATCTCAACAATAAAAAAACATTAGTCTCAAGTATTACATGAAATTACAATCAAGTGCATTTCCTATCAATTCTTAAATCCTGCATATGAAAGTAAATGTATGCTCATAGTAAAATATTCTTCCATGGTCTTACTAATAAGCACTTATAAATATTGTTCATCATTGGATCACAATAACACAACACCATTAATTAGTTTCTCTTATAACATAACAACCAGATGTTTCATGTGTGCAAAGCCTTAGCCTTTATATTAGGAACATGATCCATATCTATAGTCCGTACAACATGTGAGAATTACAAAGTATTAACTTGGGTGATTTCGCAGAAATAAAACACATAAAATATAAAAGCAAGTGAGAGACACCAATATATGTGGTTCACCAAAAAATTGGGCTACGTCCACATAGAATTTGTCAGCTTCTTTATTTTTATTTTTAATCCAACAAAGGAAATAATACAATGTGCAATACATTTGTTAGTAATTTTCATCTTATTGAATGTTAAGTTCAACTCATAATTAGCTTCCTCTAAAAATAATAAATGGCTATGCTACAATCTAACAATCTTTTCTCAATATATTAAATTACAAAACCATATATGCTCTCAAATTCACCTCTAGTTTCTAACCTCGATTTAGATCCTACCCACCATTCTTCCACGGTAAGTTGGAAAGCATGGCCTTTCCTTTCTACATAAGTCGTTTCTCTCTTAACCTCAACAACAAAATTATGTTTGTAAAAAAAATAACATATATGGTTTATGTAGTAACTATGGATTCAACTCACTTGAAGTCATTCCTTTTAATTTTCCGAAAATATAGTTTAATATATCTTTAACAAGAATCTTCCATTTTTCTTCAACTCAACATTAAGATTATAACACAATTATTATTGTAAACATTTATTTTTTACATACTTAAATATACTCTAATTCACACTACTATAATCAATTCACAAGTATTAGGGCTACACCCATCCTTCCAAGCCTTCATATAAAGTTCTCAATCATTTAATATAAGTTGGAAAGATTTTTGGGCTATTCCGCTTCTTTTCCACATACCCATATACTACTCCAAAGTATATTTGGTGTACAAACTTTTTAAAAGAAGATAGTTGAACAAGAGTTGGCCCATCGGATATTTGGTATATAAAATTTTTAAAAGAAGATTGTTGAACAAGAGTTGGCCCAACGGCTGAACTTTTTTTGGTTAATTTAAAATTATAAATAATATATAGAAGATAATATAATGGTTTACTTAAATGTAAAATATAAATTAAAAAGAAAGCAAACCATGGACCATGCTGTTATTGGCCACGACCTTCTTGACTTACCAAGACTTAAAGTTAATAATAAAATAAATATAATTAAATATGTAATACACTCTTCTCAAACTTAACATGTAATAAAATAAGTAGTAATTAACTGTTGCTTCTCTCACCCATAACAAAACAAATAAGAAACTTTTGTTTAATAAGACTCATTAACAGATTTAACATTGCCAAATATTTCTACAGGGAGGAACTAACAAAAGTTAAGTTCTCAGATATGGCGAATACACCACTGGGGAAGTTGACTTAAACACATTATATCCATTTCTCGATACAGAGGATCCCAGGGTAGACTTCTTCCAAAGTTGTTTTTTTTTAACTATGAGAAACTCTCCATACCGCCCAACTGCACCACGTGGATACCAAACTCATGAATCGGGGCCAGTCTTCATATCAGGTAGGATACAACGAGAGTACGGCTACCACAGTAGTCATGCAAGAATTTTATGGGGTGCAATATGCCTTCCTACACCTCCCCCACAGGAATCGAAACTAGACTTCTATTAAGGCGACCATCAGACCTCCATGTTGCACCATCCATCACACCCTTCACCATGAGATTTGAACATGCGACCTCATAAGAACCAAACTCTACCAAAACCAATTGATCTACACCTCATGGCTTCTTCTTCCAAAGTTGTTCTTCAAACATAAAATTGAAATCCCCAAAAAAATTATTCCTAAAACGAAAACGATGTTCCTTTTCAGCATGGAACTAAAGTTTGACAAAGAAATTGCCTGCCTCTATGTGAGAGACCGCTTAATTTTCCAAATGTAACATTAACTAATCATTTAATGAGGACCTTCATTTTTATGGGGTTGAGTCTCCTTAAGGAGAAATCCAACTAATTCAATCAGTTACATTCAATTTTCAGTCTTCCTTTTGATATTCATATGCATATGCATAAATTCATAAAATCTAAGCATTTATAATTTCATTAGTTATACTCATTTATTAACTAAAACTCACGTTTGTTTAGCGAAACCTTAATGGTAATACTATTTGTTTTTAACTTTTTAAACCTTTTTCTAAAAGCTAAAATCAATGACTCTTTTAGTCTAGAAATTCAATGACTCCCAGCCTCCATGCATCCTTGTCGTTCAATGACTCCCGGCCTCCATGCATCCTTGTCGAGGTTAAGTGATACCAATGTATATTAAGATCACTTTAAATTTACTTATGACTGCTTAGAATCATTTGTATATACACTACTTAATAGTCCATAAAGGTTCACTAGTGGTTTATGATAGTTAGTTATATTTTTCTAAGAAGGAAACCTGTAAACTTAGATTCTTAAGAAAAATGACTCCTCGCCTTAGTGAATTCATGCCCCAAATCTTTGAGGCAAGCCCCTCAGTCTCCTAAGTCTATAAATGTAATTTAGAACATAAGAAAATAAATAACATTACTTACAGTGCTCCTTGAACTTCTTGCCAAAGATTTGCACATTCACATTTACATTGTATTTTCCATTGCTAATAGCAAAAAAGATGTCACGATTTAAGTAATTTTATTATTATTTTTAAATTATAATAAATTATAGTTGTTTAATGAATGATTATAATCATTATCAAGTAAAAACATATTTATAAATAAAATTAACCTCTAACTATAATATTTAGGAGAATAGAGAATTTTTTAAATGCATCAAAATTTTTGAAGTACATTATGTTTACAGTTCGTTCATCACTGTATCAATGTTTGTAGAGAAGACATTTGTTTGAGATTTGGAACACTAATGCTATTTTACTTGTCTATTCGAGATAAACAATGAAAATGTTTAAGAAGACTTTGAAGTAGAATAAAAAATTAAAATAATAATTAGAAATCAATAATTTTTTTTTAATACAAAATTAAAATTATAAAAAGAAAATTAATAAAGTAAAAAGAAAAAGGGAGGAAAGAAGAAAACTTAGAAAGAAGGTTATTTTTTGAGAATAAAATTAATAAAGTAAAAAAAAGGGAAGAAAAGAAGGATAACTAGAAAAAAATATTGATTTTTTAAAATAAAATTAATAGAGTAAAAAACAAAAAGGGAGAAAAGAAGAATAATTAGAAAGAAGGTTAATCTTTGAAAATAAAAAAGGTGAAATTTTTTAAGACAAATATGTTATGAAAAATAACAAATTAATTTGATAAATAAAAATAATTTTTTTTTGTTTTAAAGTATTGGTTTAAAAACATTAAAAAAGAGAATAAAAAATTTCTAATAATATATTTATTTTTATATTAAAAATATAAAATGATTCATAAATTGAAAAATTGAAAATGATTAAAAATCACTATAGATTTGTCAATTTTTGCTAGCTCATTCAGTTAAGGTGGGTTTCTTCATTAAAGCGACTCCAATTATCTTAACTAAACATGCTCCCAAGGGAGATCAAATCCCTTAAGGTGCAATTTTCTTTTTCAAATTTATACTTCACAAGAAATTTGTATAAATCCCTCATATATAAATCATGGTTAAATGATAATTGAATATTTTATCAAAATGCTACCTGTGAACTTCATATTGATAATTAAATTACACATTTCTTTCATGTTAAAAAACTATTTAAAAAAATGACATTTATATGAAGAAAATTAAGAAATTAAATTATAAAGTAAATATTAAAATAGAAAATTACTTTGTAAAATTAAAAAAATAAAAAGAAATAAAAAAACAAAAAATAGTGGGAAAAGATTAAATAAAAATACCGTAATTAAAAATTAGAAAAAGAGAGAATTGAAAATGATAAAAGAATGATCCTCCTAATAAAAGATTGAAAATAGAGGGATGGTTTTGAAGGGGTAATTCTAAGCTAAATCAATCTCTCTATTAATTATTCAACTTCCTTACCAAGTACGATGGCTTTATATTAATTTAGTTTGATATTAACTTGTGATTTATTAAGTATTCAAGATTCAAAACTTAAAAAATTGTATAAATATGATCATATAAAAATACAATTTTGTATATTTGCATTTACATTGTTATAATATTTTTATATAAATATTTTATCATTAATATTAGATATTATATATAATGTGGTATTTTTTTTTAATATTTTAATGAAAAAATAAACATCCTCCAATTGTTTGATTTTATTAACTAATTTATTAGTTAGTTTTCCTTAATGTATATATGGATTCTTGTTATACCTTATGATTTCAATTTGTACATACTAAATATTTGTTTTATGTTTTTATCTTTCATTGGTTTTGTAAGTAGTCACACAAGTTTTTTTAAGTAAGTTAAATTCTTGTTCATCGACTTGTTTTAATTCTATGGCATATATTTATTTTGCATGTGATGTTTTTAGGGATCCATAAAAGCTCATATGTTTGACATCGTTAAGAAAATGGTAGAAATATATCTTTCATGATGGAGATTTCAATTTTGATTTCCAAATACATTTAAAACTTTAAATTTTAATGCATGCCAATGCAACCCCTTTGAAAATGTGTCATATAAAAGCCTCACATTTAAGGAGTTGTCTAAGTATTCGATGATTTCGCTTCGATGATGAAATCGTTTGGTCCCCTTCGACCATCCCTTCGACAACCTCTTCATACTCTGGTTGACCCCTTCTCTTCTCGTCATGGTCCTACCCATCGCTCCCATCATCGTCCACATTAATGCAAGGTGGTGAAATCCATCGTGGTGAAATAAAACTCAATCCCGCCATTGAGCTCAACTCTCCTTATGGCATGGAATATTCACCCCTTGTTCATTTAAACAAAAATGACCACCAGCATGCGTCCATCCTCCATTGTGCTAAATCCTAAAGTTGGACTGCTCTTGGTATTGAGTTGATTCACATCAAATTTGCTCTACAAAGCGACCTATTTGGTACAATTTCCCTTACCAACGAGTTGTTTTGGTACAATTTCTTTCTGAAAAACGATTGTTAACTCAATGCTGTTGGTTTTCAAACTATTCAACAACTATTTTGTTGTATCTATGTTCAAATGCAAGAAATTTCCTAGATTTTTTTACACTTCAGCCATTGTTGTATATATGTTCAAATGTAAGAAATTTGGTTGATCATCTCACACTTCAAAGGAAACCAACCAAATTATAATTGTTTTAAATTTCCTTTGGGTGCTAAGAGTGAATTCCTTACATGGGCGCAGTGGACACTGCGCCCATCAACTCACACAGCTCTAGCTCCTCTTTCTTGAAACCTTGATCGATAGCCGCTAACTCAAAACCAACTAATAACGTCAAATGAAACCACAGGCTCTAGCTCGGGTTATTGCTTAATTCCCTAAAGCACTATAGTTGAAACTCTTGACAACAATATTTCCAATTTACATCCATCGAAATTCTCGATATTTCATGTTCTTACTGTTGGTTGATGCCATTGTTAAATTTCTGGTCGAGACTCCTTGTGGAGCATTAAAGAGAAGGTGGTTCATAACTGACCAAGTCCTAGAAAAAATACTATAAAGTATTATGTCCATCAAATAAGCAGGAGGTTGTCGATGGAGGGGAAATGATCTATTGATGCAAAGAAGTTTCACAGTGATCGGAATTTACCCTTGTGGTTCAACAAACAGGATCGGGGGTTCTGGAGCTAGTAAGTTTGGTTGCTCTATGAGTTGGTTGGGAGGAACGACATCTCCAGTTTCCTTATTGAATAATCTAATGCTTTAGTCTTGTTAATTAAATTCTAAAAGTAGATTATAATTCTTTTTGCTTTCCTAAACTGAAAATATGCAATGAGTTAATTAGTTTCCTTTTAACATGTTAAATTATTCTTGATTTATAAATTTTGTTACTATTCAATTTCATATGCACAAAAATTTAGAAATCGCACATACTTTTCCTATAAAGAAAACCAAAAAATTCAATTTGTAATGTATATAAATCTCCTACAGAATGTCTTAAATAGTAAGTTAAATAGCTATCAACCTCATTTATTATGAATGGTTGCGCTGTAAACTCGCAAGCCATGGCTTAGGACAAATATAAACTTCATTTAAAACCCCATTTACCTTGCAGAGTTGCATCTATCATCGCCTTTAAATTTTACAAAACCCTTGTAACTCCATTTTGGACACATCTTATAATTTGGGCATAGGTTTTAAAACATAAGTTATGCCTTTTTTACTTTCCCATATCACATGTAAAGCCTGCAAGGATTGTACACCCCCCTTGTGCAATCACTTCACCTTATGTAAGTGGGGCAAACGTTAAGAGAAAACCACTTCACCATAACGTTATCACATAATCAATACATATGTCTAGCAATGCACGGCGTAGGACTAGAGTCCAAACCTTAGGATTCAATCCTAGATAAATAAAACGAAATGTTTATTTTCCTTAACAATAACATATCACCTTGTCGAGAGATACGATTCCAGTTTTTGGCATAGTCGGAGTCAATGTCGGATGGACGACAATCCTTGTATTCATACATATAAGAAGTCCAATTAAAATTATTCATGTAGAAAGGTAGAAACAATCTTACGTCTAAGAAAACACTTTACGACATTTAAAAATATAAATTGTAAATAAATTTTTGTTATGGTGTAATTTTTGGGTTCGTGACAGGATCTAGAAAAAAACAAACACAACAATGTAACCTTTCCATAGATCGTTAAATCACTTCAATATAAATCTTTCTTACCTCTTAAAAGAAACAATACTTTCCTTCTTGATGTTTTTGCGATCAACTGTACCTACAAAAGGACGCAAATGACAAGATACAAAAGTTAAAGCAACAAGATAACTTAACAACCTATGCTAGTGATCAAGGAGAAAAGCAATAAACAACTTGAATCAATCACATATTATTTATGGGAAGGGAAAGCATATTTGTATTAACAAAAATGGAGAAAAAACTACAACCAAAGCCTTATTGTTGAAGCTTTGTTCTCACAAGCACTTGACTCATAAACTCCACAACCTCTCACTCACAATATCACACTCTTTTTCTTCTCACATCTAGAATGATTCCAACAACATAAAGGTACTCTCTTGGTCCTCTTGGTCCCTAATTAATGAGGGTGATCTTGCTTATATAGTCCAAAAGGAGATCAAATGGGTTGAAATTCTTTGGTAGGAAGGCAAGAGATCATCCCAATAGCTTAGGGGTTCGAGTGCCACCTACTCTAATTAGTTGGGATAAGCCTCCATGAGGACTTTCATCTAGAAGGTTCTCAAAAGTTCTTTTTTTTCCTTTTTGTGAGCAACAATGCTTTTTGCATACTAGCAACAAGCGTTTAGAGTGGCATGCGCTCTTTTCCTACAGGAAAAGAGTGTCACACATAATTTAGGGAAAAACTAGGTTGTTTTCATTAGAAAATCTAAAAAACCTCTACTGTTTTCGTCATAAATCCTTTGGGTTCCATCTACAATGGTTTTCTGATTTTCTTTGCAGAAGACACATTAACTCCCAAACAATGAGGAAACAAGTAGCAAGAAAAAATATTGTGACTGATTTTGTCCAAAACAATTAAACATTTATTCATATCTCATTTATTTCAATGAACAGGATGTTCATCGATATTGAAAATCTATCACTTTAAAATAATTAAGTGTGAAAATATCTAAAATTCAGAAGCAAGTTTCAGTTATATGAATTTTCAGAAACAAGTTTTAGTTATATGAACTTTAGTTGTAATTTCTCTAGCTAATCATGAACCTGAATTGCAATTTCTCTAGTTGATATTGAACTACTTTTTCCAAGTATGTTATATATCTTTTTCTCTAAACTTTTCAATAAATCATAAATGTCTATTTTTTGGAGAAAAATAAACATAAAAGAAAGATGCTTATCAATTGAAACCTTTCTTTCACAAAAACTTTTCCAAAAAACAATAATTATTTTGAAAATGGAACTCTTAAATCCCATCACTCATTAAGGATATTTTGATGAAGAATGAACCCAATGAATAGAAAGAGATTGTGATTTTACCTGCCAAATTCATTATGCCCTTCCGTACATGGGCCCCAACTTCTTTCTCATCCACTAAGACTTTTCCTTTCTAGTTGCTTTCATCCAGTGAACTACTCCTAGACATGACAATACCATTGTGGTATTGCCTTTGCTAATTTGATAAACAAAACAATGTTGATGGCCACATCCTTCACAGATACTTTAAGAAGTTGAAAGTGGTAAATGAGAATTCATGAAAAATTACAAGCATTGGAAAACTCGCAGATATGGTTTTTTTTATTGGAAAATATATTTTTAAAGATACGAAGATACGGATAATATGGGGTTTTTACCAAATGCCCGTTGGATCATGGGATATCTTGAACCTATTATTACAAAAATTGAAGTTTGCTAAAGTCAGAGTCCAGGGATCAAAATATTTAGTTGGGATGTTTCTTGGTTTCCAAGAACTAAAAGTTGTCAATAATCCCACCAGGGGGAGGCTTCTCACCACTTGCTGCTCATGGGGTGTGTTAAGTTGCAAATGGATTTTTTTATATTTTTTGACGAGCTTTTGGCCCCTCTCATTTGGTTCTTGTAACAAACTTGAACTTAGTTACCAATAAAAATCAAGCCTATGTTGCATAAAATATATGTTGTTGTCTCCATATATTACATTAAATTGTGTTGTTTTCTTTAGTGAAATCATTGTTTCTCACTTCTTCTGTTAAACCTGATGCCCACTTTGGAGAATGATCTCGCTTTCTCAAATCCCAACAAGCATCTTGTGTATTATTACATGTGATGATGGCAAAACTATCATACGTTTAGCATATGAAAGTCTATATTTTGACAACCTTGCAGAGCTTCAACATTTCAAGTTGATATAGATGATTGTGCAACATGAATGGGATGCTGTTACTGGTTCAAGGTTGTATACTTTTGAAGGTCATGAAGCACACGTCTATTCTGTATGCCCCTATTACAAGAAACCATTCAGGTACAATGATTCCCCATGCTAAATTTTATGTTTGCTCTTTTCATGTATGATTTTATTTTCTCGACAAATGTTGATGCAAACATAAAGGATTGGTTACATTATTTGATAGGTTCAAGGGTTGGTTACGATGTTCATAGTCATTGCTGCACTATAGTGGCTTATATTCATTTGTTATCTTGTTTTAGTTGTTGCTTTGCACCATGCATTGCCTCTTCTCAGTTATTGCCAAACAATTTTCAGCTGCAAGTAATGATTTTTAAGTTTTTTTTCCTATCTTCCATTGAGCTTGCAAAAAAAATAGCATTGACATCAATAAGAATTTGCATACTTCTTATGCATTATCAGTTTCAACTTGCATTTGAAATGTATTTTTTCAAAATTTTTATATTTGATTATTATGTGTTTTTTTTGCAGCTTCTCCAATCGACTATGGAGAACTATATACATGTCACATGCAACATTTTTTTGCAATGGAAGATTCAAAGAAAACATGGGAATTTGTAAAAGGGAAAGGATTATTTCCGTTTCAAAAGACAATGATAGAACATTAATGTATCTAAACTCTTAATGCTAGCTTGAAATTCTTCCAAAATCAATTTTAATACCTATCTTATAAAAAACAATAGCACACGTCCTCTATATGCTATAATATCTTTTTTTTGCTATATAGATTTGCTATATGGTGACATTTTTAGTATTCTTTATTTTTATTAGTAAACGGGTTTTCCTATTTTGCAATGTACTATTGTTTTCATGAAATATATTTTTCTTAATATTAATATAAAACAAATTCTTATTAGCTTAACCTTACTTTTCACTTTAGATATGTTTATCCTCTCGACGTTCTTTTGCACCACTTGATGCAAATGCTAGTTTAATGAAAATCGGTTTGATTTTATTAAATGGTTTTAATGAAGTTTGGTTTATTTTAACAAAAGCTACGACATGGGTCCTTTATTCTTTCCCAAGCCATTTAAAGACAACAACAATTGTCTGGACCCAAAACCATTATCTTTATCCATCATCGCATAAAAATTGAAAGAAAACCATGAGAGCTCATATAATAGCACCAAGGGAAAGGTAAATAGTGTAATGCACTATGCGTCTTAGAGCCCGCCACACACTTGGATATTTAAATAAGTGAAATTCCATTTACATTGAGGATGTGGTAAAAAGTCCCACACAAATGGAATAAAATGAAAACATCGAGTGCCAAGTGGGGTTCGAAGTTTTCAAAGGTAGAACACAAACACAGGAATGCCAAAGTAGAACCTGTCAGGTTTTCAAATGGACAACCATTAAAGCTCCATTAATCATGCTCACAGGTCAATATAATGATGCCTTGAAGCCTGAGAAAGTAGAGTTATCATGCATCATTAAGGATGGAAGTGATGTGGATCCTTTTATGCTTGGTTTTAAAGCATATTTTCTGTGAACTTAACGCTATTCAAAGCTTGATATATAGATATGTAATCTTAATAAAAGGGGTATAAGTTAGTGTATCGGTTAGAAAGAATAAATTCCTCAAATTTCCAAAAAAATGCAAGTGTCAATGCGTCTGAAAGTGTTGAGCAATTCCAAATGCATGAATCGGTGGAGCAAGTATAGAATCCTAGACTTTATGTTTGTTTTCAAGTATGCCTCACATGTTCAGGAGTCTCAAGCCCGCGGTCAATGGTTCAAGTGAAATGAAAGTGCCAAAAGGATGCCCAATTATATTGAATATAGTTGAAGAATTTGTGATCAGTTTTCATAGAAGTAGAGTTAGGAACCACCGCATTCGAGTCTCACACTAAGACAAAGTTGAAAGGAACAATTGAATTTAAATAGCATGAGTTTTACGGGTCTCACTCGGAAAGGAGAATAAATTTTTATTACCTGTGCTACCAGCGAGGATCGGATAGAAGCACCTAACTCATGATAGCTCAATACCCCTTAAGGAAGGACCTTCTACTGCTTCATTCAGTACAACTATTGAACCTGCTGAGCTAACTATAACTACTACGGAACCTGCTGAACAATAATCCCAATACCCCTTGTTAGTAGGTATGATATGGACTGTCTAAGAAAACAACAAAAGAAAATATTGTTATAGAGGCATACAATATGTTGACAAAAAGAGGCCCTTACCCTCCAGATCAAGTTTTAAAGCACATGGAAGGGTGCTTCAGCTTTGTGATTTTTGACAATAAACTTCATCATTGTATTTACAACAGTGGATGGTGATGGGTTAGTGCCTTTGTTTTTGGAAACAACTAGTGATGGATCCTCTATTTTCTCTGAGGATGTGAAAAGTCTCTTCCCAGCAGGATGCATGTTTTGAATGGTGGGGAATTGCAGAGCTTCGAGTGCCCTTTGAGTAGCATGGAAGCCATGCCAGAGAATGTGCATTAGTCTGGAGAAAAATATATTGTGGTTGAACCTCTTCCAATCTCATTGTTGTGTGTGTCATGGTTAAGGATGGGCACATTGTTGGCTCAGGATTCCACCCCAAGGCAGGAGAGCCTCATGCTAAGGTATTTGCGCTATGAGAAGTAGGGGAAAAGGCTGAAGGATCCACTGCTTATGTGAGCCTAGAGTCATGTAATTAGCATGAAATAATTCATACCTTTACACGAGTTATCATTCAGACATGAAGACAACATATGGTGAAGGTATTGAAGCAAGTAGATCCACATTTATTGCAAGATAGCAGTCCCAAATTCAGAAATATTGTTATCATTTTCAAGTATATATAATCATCAACGATTTTGTGGGTGGTTGGTCAAAGAAAACAGGTGTTAAACCTTTCAACAGGATTTTCTACACTTCATTTATAAAATTGTCTTTGGAGGATGCATTAGAGGACACAGTTGACATATCACCTAACAATTATGAATTTTGAGAGTGGTTAGTGATGAGATGACAATCAAAAGACACAGGTGTCAGAGAATTCAAAGGCCCAAAACCAACATCAGCGATCACCTCCAAATTTCATGAATGAGGATTAATATTCGGGTCTACTTTCCAGGCAGAGGATTTGAAGAATTCAACAACCAGCTAGTAGCATATATAGATTCAGAGACATAACACAACCATTGTTTAGAATATTATGTTGATGAAGAAACTATCATTAGTGGCTTAGGATTGGAAGAATTCAACAACCAGCCAATAGCATATATAGATTCAGAGACAAAAACTTGATCATTGTTTAGCATATTATGTTGATGAAGCAACACCACTATCATTAGTGGCTAAAGCATTATATCTAGCGGTGTTCCAGATTGAGACACCACTTTCTCTATATTGAGAAATAGAATTTGATGTCCTTGAATGTGATCCAGTTCCTTCTCATTATAATAATCATATAACCTAATGTAGAAAGAAAATAACCGAAACTACCTCTTAATTGGAAATAAACACAAAGCAAAAGCAAATAGATCGAATCAAAGGAAAACTAAAAACTCAAAGCAAATTGACTCTGTTACCCCCTATTTGCATAGGGTGATCACTTGTAAAATTTTGGGTTGATATTGGTTAATTCTTAGGGTTTTTTTATCATGAGTATGGATAGAAGAAGTAGACCTGGGATTTTTCAGCACTTTTGGGCATCGTTTGGGTCAATTTTGGGCCCTATATCAGTAAGCTACAACATACTTTGCCTTTTGGGCAGTGAGATATATTTATTTGTTTGCTTATTTTTCAATAGCAAAGCTGGGTTATTTCTGTGAAAGACGCCAACAGTTTTTAACTGCGAAGTCTGGTTCTATTAGTTAAGACTGAAGTTATAATTTGTTACTAGCAATTCTGTTTTCTCTACAGAATGGAAGGAACAGAGATCATTAAGATATTTCTTGCCTTGAAGGAATGCATATGTGCTCTAGATAATGATCAAGTTCAAATTCCATTTAGAGGGAGAAAGCTAACAAAAGTACTAGGTGATTCACTTGTTGGTGACTCATGCATTGTAATGATATCCTGCATTTATCCAACTCGGGCTCTTGTGAACACACCCTGAACACACTAAAATATGTCAATAGGTGAGAACACTTTAAAAATGAAGCAAATAATATTTTCATTCTATGGAAACACTTTAATGTGTTCCATTAACAATAAAGATTTCTTTTTATGTAGGGTTAATCTAAGTCTTTTAAAAACTATCAATTCAAAAAAGGATATGAGCTCTCCTGCTATGACAATGATAGAGTCATCTACTACTCCACTTACTATGCCATTGTCATCACCATTGCTTTCACAGTACACTTCTGAAAACAATAGCCTAGATATTCAAAGTGATTGCACTGGATTTGCCTGTTGGTGAGAGTTACCAACATTTTACAGTGGATCATGGTCCTCCAAGTGGAAAGGATGATGGCCACTTATATTCAGCCCATGCATATGCAAGATTGAATAGTAATACTGCTATTGTCAATGGGTATGATCCTTGCACCGCTGAGGAGTCACAGGAGCAAGACAAAAAAATTCATGTCTAATCTTGGAGGAAGGGATAATATGAGAGGTATTACAATCAGAATCCAAGAGAAGAAGCAATAAAGATGAAAAATAATAATATTGCAGCTGTTGATAGGAGGTAGAGATATACTGCTGGTGCAAGTCATACAATATTAAAGTCTAGGGTGCAACAGATTCTGATATAGATATTTTGGATCTTGATGAGGAGCTTGATGCCATACTTAAGGTAAGATATTGTTGATTGCAACAACCTTTTTGCATTTGTACTGTTAAATATGATCAATAACATTGTATTTTTTTCCTACAATGGCAGGAAGCGGAAGATATTGTGGTTTCTAATTGCAAACATGTTGAAGACACGATAAATATTGTTATGGAGATGAGTTAACTGTATCGTGGAGAAACATTTATTTTCATAGTTATATGTATGAAAGCTCAATGAAGTAATTTATTCTTTAGTATATAACTCTGTCTTTATGCCAAAAAACTATCATTCCTAGTTTCAACCAACACCATGTAGGCCTCAACAAACATTATGGAGTTGAAAAGGGGTCTATATTAACTTTTGGGTATCCAATTTTGCTTTGGTTCCCTTATGTGTGCAGGTTTCCATTTTGTGCTTGCATTCAACACTATACATTATGCCTTTGAATTTTTGAGGGATGAAAGTTGATCTTTTCTTGAATAAAAAAGTTGTATATTGATGAGGACAACTGATTATTTAATGGAGTTATGTTTATGCAGGAAATGACATTTCTATTTGAAATAGATCAACTAGGAAACCAAATAGATAAATACATTTCCAAATTGAATGATACTATTTTGCAAAAGGTATCTAGAATACTGAACTTACAAAATTGGCTTGTATGATTTCAGAGGCTTCTTAGAGACAAAATATTCTAGCTTGTCCAGATGGAGTTAAACATGCATAATACGATTTACAAAATTATAGAAGCTACTTATTTTCTCAATGAAAATTTGAGATGCTCCAAAATAAAACGTGTGGGAGTGCTAAATTATCACCCGACCATGCTAGAAGACATATCTTAGTTTCACCACCATCAGTAGCACCGATAGCAGTAGTTTACCCAAAACTAGGTGACCACCCAACAAAATATACATATCCATAGCCATTTGAATCAACATAGGCAAGAGCGATGGGAAATCCAACAAGATACCTTCACCCAAATCTGAATTCAATTTTTGATCCGGTCGAATAACAACCTCACCCAACACCTCTTTTATTATTTTCAGTTCTATAGCCTATTTAAGATAAATACTTGTTGATATCCACAAAAGAACTGGATATAACTATTCTTTTACTTTCCCACCTTCTTTTGAAAGGTCCCTCCTTGGGCAGACATGGAGGATTAGGGACAACTGCTAATATTTATGACACACAGTTTGGTCAAGTACCAAACCAATGTCAATTATCAAGGAAGGATATACACACAATAAGCCCTAGGGTTTCCCATCAAAACCCATAAATTTAATGTCTCTACAGTCTAATCAAATTTTTGCTAGTGATCGATCACATTCTAGTTCATAGAGTTCTAGCACGACACTCAAAACCTTCGTAACAAGAGCTGAAAAGGAACCTTCTTAACAAGAGTTGAAAATGAAAACTACTAGAAGAACCCGAAGATCAAATAAGAAAATTGAATTTCTAAAAAAATAAAAGGAGAGAGAGTGAAAAATACTATTTAATCGCAATGATTTGAAATGGAGAAATAAAGGATCCGAGCATCACATGATCTACTTCTTTGAAGCCAAAAACACACGATCTGATCCATTGAGGCCACAAACCCACGTTGCATGATTTGCTCCTTTGAATCCAAAAAAACATGATCTGATCCATTGAGGCCACAAACCCCTGCAAGGGTTTCAAAATTCATAACTTTGAAGTAAAAAGAAAACACGAGAGAAGGTAGCTCAAAATGCAAACATAGATACTCACTGTTTCACATGCAGCTAAAAAATACTTCTATGACGCCACAAACCCCTGCAAAGGTTCAAAATTCATACTCCGAATTAGAAAGAAAACATGACAGGAGGTAGCTCAAAATGCAAACACAGACACTCAATGTTTTACACCCAATAAAAAAATACTTCTATGGTGTTTTGCTTGTGTTTTTTATTATCATATATTTTTCTTTTGTTATATATATATAACAAGTATATATAATATTTTGATAGTCTTATATATAAGTGTTAATTATAAATATAAATATGTAGTATTAAGTGATATTAAAAAGGAAATAAAAGTGATATGGGTAGTAACCTAGGATAAAGAGTTGAAAGGATTGGGATTTATAAAAGGGAAGGTTTTTTTTATTCCTCTAAATTGGAGGTTATTGGGTTTTTCTTACGAAGGGAGCATCGGGGGAGAACTTATAACTTTCTGGATATAGACATGATGAGAAGAATGGTGGAAAAACATAAATGACCAATGAATGGAGGACACAAACTTGGTGATTTTCATTGTCAAGACTTAAAAGACTCTAGCTTACTGAAACTTTGACTGATAGTCGAAATGGATAAATAGGCTTGTATTTTGTCAAATGAAGTATGTATGCAGTCAGTGCGACGAGACAAATGGAATGATATAAAAATTATATCACGATGATGTCCATGAAAAAAGACGACCAAGCTCCCAAAATTGACTCCACCATGACACAACGACACATGAGACACAACTATGCAACTTGGTCGAAAGGGACAAATGGACTCGAAAATGGTGAAACAAGGTATGTCCATGACCAATGCATTTCCGTGGATATGGCAGTACATAGACCATGAGAAAAAAGTTTAATTTATTTGTCATAGTCATCATGCTCCTACACTTCAAAACAAGTCGATGTTGAGAATTAACACCTCTGACTTCATTTTCACTAAAAGATGAACCACAAAGTTTAAATCTATGCTTCTAACTCATGTAAGTACTGACAATGCAAGCACATTTGGATAGTTCTAATTTGAAGTCTCTCAATGTTTGCAAAAAAAATTGAATTTGCATTTATCGACTAGCTTCTTCATGTGTAATGGATCAATCAGTTACTTCATATGAGACATATATATGATGCCTAATTTCGACTTCCATGAAGACATTTAGTATATTTTGATTGACCACCATTAACATAATATGCTATTATTTATTATATGTGTCATAAAAAGAGGACTTTGACTCAAGATTAACATTGATTCTTGCATTTTATATACACATGAGATGCAAAAGACTTTTACTTACCGAACCTTCAATTGAGTGCTAAAAGGGTCAAATGATGATGATTTTGGACAAATGAAATATGAGCATGATAAGTGCGATAAGTTGAACACAATGGTATAAAATTCAAGATATGACCATGCTTTTAACAAAAATCGACCAATATTCTCCAAGACACGACATTAACTAGACTATCATGACAATGTAAACAATGCAACTTAACAAGTCTGTTGAAGGGGTCATAGAAAAACATAAATGGGGAAACACGATATAGACGTGATAAGCATATCTCCTTAGACACAATTATGTAGACGAAATGATTTTACAAAAAAAATCATTAGGTTTGCCTCTTATGTCATTTTTGGACACTTTAGAAACATGTCAATATAGAGACCCCTCTAGGGGTCTCTAAATCCATATGCAATGTTAAATTTTAGGAAATTGTAACATTGTAGATGGATTCAGAGACATAAGCAATCATGTAAATTGTGTCACTCAATGACAATGGTAAAAAATTGTAATTCATTGTCAAAATTACAAATGTTTACCATTAGTTCCAAGTGACACAATATATTGCTCATGTCTCTTAATCCATCCACAATTTACACCACTTACTAAATTTTAACACTGCAAATAGATTTAGAGATCGTTAGTGTTAAAATTTAGTAAATTATACAAATTCATTGTCAAAATTGTGATTTTCCATTGTCAGAGTGACACAATTAAAAAAGACCACTTCATATTCTTAATGTTTTGTTATATGGTCATTTTTAGTTTAGTTACTTGTTATTTGGTCATATATTTTATCCCGTGACTAAATTGGTCATTTTTAGTTCGCACTCAAGTTTGGTCATTTATCCTTTGAAAAAATTATGGTGACTAATTTTTTTGGTTGCCTGGTCATTTATCTCTCATTTTGTACTAGTGTATCTTTTACAGTGACAGTGACCTTTTCCAAGCACAACCTAGAAGATATTTGTGTATTTTTGAACAACTGAATTCACTATCTGACATAGTTCCATATAGCTTTTGGACAAACAATGTCAAGTTTTTCGAGCTCAATGAAGTCACGAGACAAGAAGACCCTATCTTTGTATCCAGATACAATATAATTAGAACTAAGTTCCAAGACAAACTATGTCAATACCTAAACAAGCATTGCTATAGGTCTCCACCAAATCATCCAACATTTCCATACATTTTTTTATAAAAAAAAATATGTTGAACAACACAATTTAATAATGTTGTCACTTTTGCAATTAGACACATATACATTAGAACCACATGATAAGGAACTATATCCAATAGAATCATTTTCTTACAGAAATAATAGAGTACAATTGCCTTCTACAATTGTCTTTAAACAAAATATGTTTGTAGAATTTATTGGAGACAATTATGCCATTGAGAATAGTCTTGTGAGTTACGATGCGCAAGGCACTTTCAAAAACTATACAAGGGACAACATTGACATAGTCTTGATTTAATTCAGATCACCATTTGTTGGCTTAATGCAACCAGAAACAATGCTCCACCTTTTTACACTTGACATAGCACATACTTGGGAACCCATCATAAGAATCTATAGACAAATAATATCTATCAATAGGACTCTTATTATTCATGAAAAAATTCCTGTCCAATTTGCAAGTGCATGAACAACACACAGATCATAAGTTCGTACATAGAGCAAATTAGCATTTGATCCTAAAAGAGTTAAACAACACGGACTTGTATACATTGCTTTGTCTCGTGTTAGAGAGATGCACCAATTATATCTCCTAAGAAAATTGCAACAAAAAAGTTTCTCAACTTCACAAAAAGTTTCTAGTGAAATAAGCAGGCTTTAGAATAAAGCTTGCCTACAATTTGAATATGGCTTGCAATCACTTCAAGAAGAAGGATATTTTCTTATATGCTCTTTGAATACATGAAGCCTAGCATCACACATTGAATATATTGTCAATGACAATGACCTAATGAGAAGTGATATCTTGTGTCTATAAGAAACACAACCAAATATTTTTACCAAAGGAAAGTGTGGTTGCAAAAATCTACCACTGTCTATCTACATTTTGCATTCATGGTGTTCTTATGTGTTACATAAAGAACATAGTAGTCGAGAAATTGAAAAGCTACAAAACAAAACACATTGAAACAATTTTAATGAGATTTGAAATTGGCAAAACCATATTCAATTTAGTGAATGTTTATGTGGCACCACGTACACCCCTTCATGAACTTTTTTACTTTGTGCATAGTATGCTAAAAAACATTAATCAAAATAAGCATACTGTAATTGTTGGTGACCTAAACTTTGACATGTTGCAAAAGAGCAATGCATAAAATGAAATTTGCTCATTTATAGAGAGTCATAAGTTCAGGTTGCACACAACAAAAGCATTAACACACAATGTTGGCTCTCTACTTGATAATTTCTAGATGACTTTCATGCCTAATGCTCGATCATATTTCATATTAGTGAAGCTTATTGGAAAAACCATAATAGCATTTGTCTTTCAATTCCTTTGTAAACATTTTACCTCTTCCTAATGCAAATTTTATGTATGCAATAACTTTTGTAATTGTAATTAATCCAACTATTCTCTGTTACATATAACATTTCCATTTCATAGTTATGAACATATTGATTCAACAATTTTGAAACAAGCATAGTGGAGCTTTGGTACTAATAATAATTGAATACAAAAAAAATCACAGCTCCATTTCCACGATTTGTCAAAAAAAACCGAAAGCCTGGCATTTGTAGGACCATCATATACCTAGTTCCCTTGCCATTTCATTGGTCTATTCCATTAACTACTACATTTTTTTTGTATTTTGTCAAAAATTCGAAGTCATGCATAAAGACGATCAATAAATTTGGGCGAGCTAGATGGTTTTCTAGACAGACAAAAGTTAGTAATACGAGGCTTAAATTGTCTTTCTTTCTTATCCAAATAGCAATTTTGCAATTGCAATCATATGGTAGAAATGGATTTGGAGAATCAAGGTAACCAGTCTCAGATTACAATTCCACAATTCACAAATGAAGACAAGGAAAAAAGGTGATAACAATTTTCCTTTTTCCATATATTTTTATTCTTCCATACAAAAAAGGAAAAAAATAGAGAAAAACAAAATATGTTACCAAAAATAAGAAAAACCCAAGTGAGTCAATGATCTATAGCAAGGTTCTGATCTATTTTTGATATCCGGTCATCTATTCTCTATTCCAGGATTAAAAAAGTATAACAGTTTTCATCTTCCATTATGTATCTCTGTTCAACAACATATACTCATGTGTTTGAAGGAAATGGCATGGTCTTATATGGACTTGCACAAAGTAAAAATACAAATTCACCTATTAAAGCACAACTAAAGCATGCTGACTTAGTGGGTAGAGATGACCACCTCACAATCACAGTGAATATTAACAACAATCCTATATCTCATGTCATTGACCATTTCTCTCCTGGTGCTGGTGTGTGGATCTCTAATTTTGCAATAAAAAACAAAGTTTCATACGACAAAGGTGATGCAAAATATTGCATTGGGTTACAGGAACAAAGTTCAGTTGAAACAATATCATAGGTTCGTCAACAACGTAGATTTACGCTAGACACAACTATATCTACTCTTTTGAACTCTCACTACAGATGTGCCCTGTCAGATTAATTTCGACAATTGTCACTGGCTATCAACAAAATAATAGAAGCTATGAATTGAACATCAAGGGTGAAGATACAAAACATGACACTGTAATCGTATGGTTTTAGTCCACTTCAAACCTGTTTCTTTCCTTTCACATACACTTGCAACACAAACATTGTACTTTTTTTTTCTCTTCAACTAACAAATTCCAATGGACTTACATCTATTCTAGTTGCAATTGAATTAATGTTGCACATTAAAGGAAATTTGGGGTCTAAAATGGGCCTCCTAAGGAAAATAATAAAAAAAGCCACATCACACTACAAATATGCCATGTTAAATCTAATGAAAGTCAACCTAAATTGTCTCATTAATGGTAGTTGACAACTATATTGAGTTAATGTAGAGTTAAGAGACGTTGGTTAAAATTATTAATGAAATATTTAGATTCTCGTGCACACATAATAAATGATAGGAAACTTTTGAATTTTATATTATTATTTTTTAAATGAATAGACCACTACTTTTTATATATTTAATAAATGTAAAACTCAAATATATTCATTTATAATGAAAAATATAATTATAATAGTATTAAAAAAATATAAAAAATCAATATTATTTTTTAATATAAATTTTATATTAATTCATATAAAAAATATTACATCACATAATATAAAAAACAATAAACTATGTATATTGATATTATTTTGTATATTAATATAAAAAAAATTGTGGTTTAGGGTGCTACTTTAGCTTGGGATCAATGATGATATCATGGTTTAACAGGAAGAAGAGTTCCGTGGCACTTAGGTCAACAGAGGTAGAATAGATGGCAACATTTTCACAAGGATGGTTTTTGTATTTGGGCATTAACAACATTTTTTGCAAGGATTTCAAGCACGTCTTTGGTTTTATTCTGGTCTTGTTGCACTGGGGTCAAAAATGAAACTTTAATGGCTTTACCTGCCTAGTCTGCTGGAGCAGGTAGAACAACAACTCTCAGTCAGGATGCTTTAGTTAGTTCCATGTGGGTAGGTAGGTAAGAGAGAAAAACAGTAAAATCAAATTTTATTATAATTTTAGTAACATTAAAAATAGTTTTTATTTTTTATTTTGCAAGTATTTAAATGTTTTATTTATTTTTGGATGTAATAATTAGATATATTTATTTTTTAAACATTATTTATTAATATTAAAAATACTAAATATCTTTTATTTAGTATTTCAAGATAAATCTATTTAAAATTAAATATTATTTAGTTTTCTTTTAAAAAAATTGATTAATAAATGTTTTTAGTATTTCAAAATGCTTTCACTACAATTTTAATTAATGCGAAGGTTATGTTTTAGAGGAGTTGGAAGTAGTGATCAAATAAAATATTCTATATTTATTAGTTAAAGTTTATTTATCTTATTTCGAGATGGTCTTTTCAAGAACTTAACCAAGGTGAGGTTGATATGGAGTCAGATATTGTCAAATAAAAATATGACACATAATCATTATGTGTCCAAGTCAACCATAATGGTTAACCAAAGATATTGAAATTCTATTGGTTTAAAAATTCAACTTAATCCAGCTCATCCATGGCACAGTTTTTTATAAGGCCCATTTTAGACCCCAAATTTCCTCAACCTTTTTCCCATGTACACAAGCCATTAGCATCCAGAATTACACTTGTGTACCTATTAAAAAATGCTGTAAAAAACGAAGCAAGAGGGTCATAAATATTGAGATTTTCATCAGCAACATTTGTCGATGTGCTAACTGATGAATTTTCAAAAGCACATCTTCTCTCTTTTATCTAGTCAATGGCCCATGCACCTTTCTAAGTACCTTGAATCCAGGACCTCTTGTTTTGAATTAAAAGTACTAAGCCACTCTATCCTTTCAAGTTCTGGATTCTTGTCTTTGTCTTCAGTTACATTTTAAGATATGGATTTGAAACTTCTTTCTTCTATCCATTTCCTTGTGGCACTAAGCAATACTACCCTTGAAACTATGTTTCATTTCCTAAGACATCTTTCCATGTTTCTTCCCAGGGATCCTTCAATTCTTAAAGGCACGAATTGTTTGTTAGCAACATTATTGAACAAAATATAATCTGAAATGCCTAGAGACAAACTCTTAAAACTAAAACATATTAATGTCCAGAAAGAAATTATAAAAACTAGAACACCTTTTTGGTATAAACCAAAAAGACTTTCCTTTAGGCTACGATAAGTTGTCCTTTCCCACCAACATTCTATAGGCTAACTAAACAACAAAGAAGAAAGAGTCATTGATTGCCAATGTATTTAGCTCCAAAATTGACATTTGACAATAGCACATGTCATCCCAAGATTGTATGCCTCCTTGAGTTATCGTTGGGTGTTTACAAAACTATCTTATGCTTACTCAAATTCTTAACGAATGTATTTAGCTCCAACATTGAAATTTGACAATAGCACAGGTTCAAGAGCACATGTCATTCCAGGATTGTATTCCTCCTTGAGTTATCGTTGGGTGTTTACAAAACTATCTTATGCTTACTCAAATTCTTAACCAAATTTAAGATTTTGTATTATTTAGACTTTTTTTTTAATTATTTCCAATCTCATTGGAAAAAAACAAGGTGGTCTTTTTATTAGTGCCACCACATTATAATACTTTTTTCGTTGTATTTCACTTATGTTGCAGAAATGGACTAATAGATAAATCAAGTATATGGTACAATGCAATATGAATCCTTGTATAATTTTCAATTAACCTCTCCTTTGAGCAAATGGAAAAAGCAACCAATTACTTGTCTTGATTCACTGCTCAATTTTTCATTTTGTATAGTGGCATATAGCCCTGTCTCTTCCTCATAACTACAAGCACATTGTTTATAGATCTTATACAATCCTCACTTATGCACCTATTTTTTCTTTGAACATTTTTTGCTCATAAGGCCTTACAAATGAAATTACAATCTAGTGTGCTAGATTCCAAAAGGTGGAGCATCCACGCCTTTGTAAATAGAAGCGAAACACTAGAAATAGTTCATAAAAAATAAAAATAAAAACTTCCTTCTTTTGGCACAAGGAAACAATTTGCCAACTCTTCGACTACCAAAACAAAAACACAATTTGCACATCGTTGAGTTCAATCCACTGCTTTATATATATATATATTTTTCCAACTTTACGGCCCCTTAAAATTGCTTATGGTAAACAAATTTAAAAGATTCTATGCTACATATCAAAGTTCATGTTGGCTTTTCTCTCTTGTTTCTATTGATCTGAACCTTTTATATACTTCAGAAAAGCAAAAGTTCCTAAGCTTTTGTTTTTATAATTTTTGCACATGTTTAGATTATCAAACACTAACTTCTATTATGCAGTACAACGAGTCCTAAAAAAAATGTCTTCTAGCCTCCCTACCGATGTCTTTGCAACACATGCAACCAACCCATGCTACATAATTCATCTCATTGAGCAGCCTGCAAGTAAACAATATGCATTCATGATTCTAGAGACAGAAGAAGGGAGAATAAAGTGCACATTGCATATGCCACAACTCCAACAATGTTGCCTGGCGGTTGCAACAATTTCTTATGAAGACAACAACATCTCATCCACAGTTTCCATTTTTACGAAGAATATGTCTAGATGACAATAAACATCGTCGCTGAAATCAAGAATCCTTATTAGCCAAATCTTTTCTTGGCAACCAACGATTTGAAACTGACATATGGAGCATATGTATTTTCAATATGGCTATTAGATTTGCAGTACCACAGACATGTATTTCATATTGTCGCTCAGTTTTATTGGCTTCAAAACTCCGTCATAGTCCTTTTTTTTGCATTGCCACCAGTTTTACAGGAGTAACTTGTTTCCCTCTTTTTTGCCATGTAATTTAGTGACTGAAATCATATCATACATAAAATAGATGTTCAAGAAATATCCCATCTAGTTGATATGCTCTGCAATTGATTTAGTCCATAGACTGACGTTCCTGGTTTTATCATTCGACAAAGTGCGAATGCCTTAAAGTCCAGAACAATCTAGTGTTATTGTTGCATTTTTTCAATGAAATCTTGACTTATATTCAATTGTTTCTTGATTCAAAAGCATTGTCCATTGTGGAAATTGCAAATTGGCACAATGGTATGAACGTTAACAAGCACTCCCAGATGCCATGATTCGATTTAGACAATTGACTTTTCACTTTACTGCTTGTTTCTTTTTTTTAAAGCTAGTCTGCAAACACTATGCCACACGTTATTTATTTTGCATATATATACCAAAGTTTCTATGTTGCTAATACGGATAATGGTTGACACCTTCACTCCTGTTTTGTGGTATAGGTTGGATAATGGTTGACACCTTCACTCAGTTTTGTAGTATAGGTTGTGTCAACTGTGCTTGACACTCTTCACTCTAGAGATTCAGAAATTTTGGTTTTGACTTTGCTATTCCCCACTAGGTAGTATCAAGCCAATTTCCATTCCGCTAGGAATACGAAGTCTATTTTTTAGTGCATCACTACATTAAGAGTTATTATCAAGAGATAATTTTTTTTTTAAGTTTAGAGTCTATTCTATTGATTTATAATAATAGTACAGGTAAAATACATGACAATGTGGCAGTTCTATGGACTGATAGAAACAGAGTGAAGGTTGGATCTTGCCCATATCGGGAAATCAAGATCTTAACATCAAAAAGATCCTCCCTATAGTAGGGAAAATATATCATACCAAAAACTGTATAAGCAGTGTTTAAACAAGAAAACAATGTTCTGACGCTGCAAAACACTAAGAAAACTAAACCCAGAGTGACTATGAATTAAAAAAGAAAACCACAAGAACCTGAAACTCAACACTTGGTGGGAGTATCCTCCGCAATGAGTACTCCAAAGACGAAGCCAATCTACAAGTGGGATTTCGGTCTACTTTCAGTGGGGTGATCCTGTTGGGTAGGAGTAGTGTGGCCGACTTCATTTTCAAGACTTTTGGAGTTGTTGCTAGTGTCTTCTTCACTACTCGACGTGCTGGAGTTAGAGGGACCCTTCTTGACCGTAAGCGGCTCTGTCTTCTTGAATTTTGAGGAAATGGTGGTGGCCACTTTACCCTGTTGAGTAGCAATGAAATTCTCTGAAGGAGGGAGGGAGATCTTGCTCCGGATCGATTGGAGCGTTGGGAGAAACCAAAGCAGGAACCATGCGTTCGTCCTGGGTGCCCGTAAGACAAAGGATAAGCCTAGCCATGATATTTTTCACAACCTAGAAGTTAAGTCTATGCAATACCATTATGTTGGTCATTGAAGGGGAGCCCAGGATTTCATCTTCCCAATTGTTCATGAGATGGCACAGGTGTTCAAGGATTTCCACATCAAAGCCTTCAGTATTGACAATTGTTGAGAGAGTTTTGGCACGCTCGTTGGTATTCCCTCGTCCCGCTTGCCCATGTCTTAGGGTGGCTCATAGTTTGCGGGACATGTTTGGATGAACAGGAAGTGTAGGAGGATGAAAACACCAAACTTTGAAGTTGGAAGTGTGAGCCGAGATCTGTTGCATAAATATAGCTCTGCATACGCTCACCGGGAATGCAGGGGCACAGACAATTTCCTCTGCACTGCTCGAAGGAAAGGGAATGAAGTGGGAAATAATTCGCACTAGGGAAGCATTGAGCATTCCCTAACAAATGAGCTGTACATTCCTCACACAAATTTCCATAATCATAGGCAAGAGAACTCGAGACGACATGCCATCGGGACTGTCACCTCCCATCAAAAACTAAGGACATAGCTTTGAATGTCCATGTGGCTTGAGATTTTGGGGGTACCATCCTCTGGTTTGCTACTCCTATACGTCCTGTGAGCTGGAGTTCCACCCGCATCTGGGTGAGCGCCATCCTCCCTGGCGATTTGGATACAGTCACTCTTTAAAAGGGAATCTGAGAGCTCTTCCAAGGATAAGTTTTGCAAATGAAAGTTTGTAGAGACTCCCTAGTTAGCTAATTTGTCTGCTAAAGATTCGACATGTCGCCTGACATGCTGGAAGGTGATGGCTGTAGGTTGGGAGAGGAGTAGAGATAAATGTTGAAGATCAAAGTCAAGCCACCAACTGGGGGATATTTTGGTGGTATTGGACCCATTCTGGATTCTGGTATCCATACTGAGGATGAGTCGTGAATCCCCTTCCACAATGAGTGGAAAGAGATCATGGTTGAAAGCAAGTCGAATGCCATGAAGTAGGCCAATTAGTTCTACAACATTATTGCTTTCAATGCCCAAGGAGCTGTAAAAGAGTCTAAGGATTATGTTTGTGGACGATATGAAGAGTCCTCCATAGCCAGTTTTCCTAGGATTTCCTTTAGAAGCTCCTTCAAATTTCATCTTGTAGAAACTAGGGGGAGGGACATTCCAAGAGCTCGGACTAGAGGTGAGGTGAATCTAGGGCAGAGACGAAGTTGCAGGTGGAAGGGAAGGGAGCTTCCAATACTCTAGTATAATCCTTTCATTGGGAGTTTCCTGAAAGTCCCGATCATTCCAATTGTGCAGCATTGAAGTTTCTTTGATGTATTTTTGACATAAGGCCCAAACAATTTACATGGGATTTGATTCAAAAGTCTTGATATTGTGTTCCTTCCATATGATCCAGAACACAAAACCCAGGATAAGTTGCCAAATTCAATTTAGAAGAGGATTCTGATATGGGTGATTATGCCAGTTCTTGATAGTCTCATAAATGCTCCCTCAGAAGTGGTCAGTTCTTCTGCATAAAGAGGCCATCCTGTCCCATAAGCTATTAGAAAAGGAGCAACTATCTAGAAGGTGATTCATAGTTTCCTCTTGTTCATGACATATATCACACTGTGATGGTCCTATGAAGCCTCTTTTTGGAAGATTATCCCATGTGAGGAAGCACTTATGTAACACCAACCAAAGGAAGATAGTTACTTTGGGCTAAGTTTTAACCCCCAGATTTTGGCCCATATAGGATCTAGCTGCTCGTTGGATGAGTTGTTGGAGAGATGTTATGCTTCTTTGATTGAAAACATATCTTTGGGTTTGTAGCCCCATATGAGGATGTCAGGTCCATGTCTGGTTTGGATGAGTCTTCGTTGTAAGTATTCCCAAAGTGGTTTGGAATAATCCTATTGTTGAATTGGGTGTCATCTGTGGTTGGGCAACCAGTTGCGGACTTCTTGTTGATTTTCTTGGTCCCAATTTTTTTTGACTTTTTTATGGTTGAGGATTTGGAAAGATTCATTCTTGTGTTGGAGATTGTGGTCAGATTCTAAACTGGGGAGTTGGTTCCAAGAGTCAATCCAAAAATTAGATAAGGATCCATCATGGATCTCCCAGAAGCTATGGTGTTGAATGAGGTGGCGCTGTGAGTTTGCTGCATTCCATGTGAGAGACCCCTTTATGTCCTGATAGTAACATATGAGATTATGAGGGTTCTAGTTAGCAACATATTTTTCTTCCATAATTAGGCCCATGGGATGCTATTT
>LPNX010241622.1:390690-446716 GCA_001517045.1 Pseudotsuga menziesii | reverse complement strand
TCATTTCATTTTTCATAATAAAAGCATATAAAGCAGGATCACTGAAAGAAACAGTATCACAAGAACAACACATATTTATCCTGGGAAAACCCTAAAGGAAAAAAACCCAGCAAAATCTTCCTCAATATAGATGCCCCAAAAAGGGAAAAAGGTAAAACCAACAATGAGATCAAAAACCTGATTCTCCTCCTTCTCCAGCAACTCCTCTCCTCCACAAGAGCGCTATTCCAAGTGAGTGTGTGTGTCACAAATGAGGAGCACTACACCTCTATTTATATTCATTCGTTTACTTAAAGTTTACTCAATCAACATGTAGGCTCGAGTTAACTCATGTAGGCTCAAGTAACCACACTGGGGTGCTGATGACCCACCTTTACAATTAGAGGGGACTACCTCATGACTCTTATTAGTTCTTCCGATTAGGAGCATCGGGGTACAATGTAATACAAGTGGTTCTCCCGGTTGGACCATCGGGGACCACAAAAGATACATAAAGAATATTCTTCGAAGTTACAATATTTCAACAAAGATAAAGGGGCATGGATTGTAAAACAGACTTGATTAGGACCAGGCATCCAACAAGATTTACAGAGAGAAAAATACAGGAAGAAAGTCAGAGCTATAGTTTGTCAAGAAGGTCTTTTCAAGAGGAGTGTTTGAGGGTCGAGTCGATAAGGGGGGCGCCAATATATTTCGAAGGAAGGGTAGAAGCATTAAATCCCAAGATTATGGTGATATTCCTTTGAGTGATTGGGGGTGTGTTAAAGAAAAATATGGAATACTTTTTAGGGTTTAGGGTCATACCAAAGGCTTTAGAAAAGGTGGTAAGGATGCCATTAACCCCACATGCCTCTTGAACATAAGGATGGTTGATGAGTAAGTTATCATCCAAAAACTCTTGATGGGTGAGGGGGGTATGTTCGTGAAGTGTAAGGCCTTTTAAGATTCCTAGATAATTGGCCTGGATGAGCATGCGACCTATGCCTTTAGCCATAAGGATGAATAAGAAGGGGGAGAGCAGATCGCCTTGTCGGATGCCTTGTGAGGGGTTGAAGGTTTTCAAGGGAGCACCATTAATGAGGACAAAGAAGAAAACCAAAGAAATAATAGTAAGGATCTAGTGAACCCAGGAGTGACCAAAGCCATAAGCTCGGAGGTTTGCTCAATGAAGATCTAGCTTAGTTTATCGAAGGATTTGGAGAGATCTAACTTGAGGAGCATTCCGAGAATTTTGTAGATTTTGAGAGAGTGGATGACTGCATGAGCTAGGCTAATCCCATCTAGGATTTGGTGACCTTCTACATAACCAGTTTTATTAGGGGAGATAAGGAGGGGGAGCAAGGGCTTGAGGTGGTTGGTGATGACCTTTGTGATAATTTTATAAAGGACATTACAAAGTGTTAAGGGTCTATACTTACCAGGAGAAGTCGCCTTGTATTCTTTCAGGATGAGGGTGAGGAAGGTAGAATTTAGGGCAGGAAGAACCCTTTGATTGTTGCGATATTCTTTGACCAATTCCTAGATATCGTGTTTGAGTAGGTCCTAGTAGAAGTGGAAGAAATTGATGGTGAAGCCATCAGGACCTGGATTTTTATCCTCTTTCATTTGTAGTGGTTGTTTCCACTTCTTGGAGTGATATGGGTCACATGAGAGAGGAACCTTGATCTTCAGCCAACAAAGAAGGGATGTGTGAAGCGAATTGTTGAATGGAAGATCCTTGGTTTTGCTCGCTTTGAGTGAGAAGGTCCTTATAGAACGTGACCAATTCTGCTTCAATGTCTTTATGAGTTTCTAGTTTGCTGCCATCTGATTTTTTGAGATGGGTGATCCTGTTGTGCATGTGATGTTGGATGGTAGAGCCGTGGAAGAAATAAGTGTTATGTTCACCTTCTTTTAGCTAATTAATTCTTGAATTTTGTTTCCACGTCATCTCTTCCTGTTTGGAGTGGTCTTCTATCTGAGAGAGGAGATCCTGCTCCTGTTTGTCCTTTTCCTCTATTATGCATTCAGTGATGATCTATTGTTGAAGTTGTTCCATTTCTTGTTCAAGTTTCACTTTGCAAGTGAAGATGTTTCCGATGGTGTTCTTGTTCCAATTTTTGAGATGGAGTTTTAGTAATTTTAGTTTCTTATGCATTTTGAACATGCAAGAGGCTCCAGTGACCTGATTTGTGGACGACCAATCCTTAATCATGTCTAAGAATTATGGGTGTGAGAGCCATAATTTCTCAAATATAAAGGGATTTCTGCAGGCTGCATCGTTTTGTTGCAAGTTAAGACATATGGGCCAAAGATTTGAGCCGACTGAAGGGAGGATGGAGGCTGTAAGTTCCTCATTCTTGAGGATAAAGTGGTCATAAATGAGGAATATATCTAACTTAGAATCAATCAGAGAGGTGTCACCTCTACGGTTGTTCTAGGTGTGGATGCCATTGTTGGTCTCCAGATCCACAAGGCCATTGTTTCCAATGAACTCTTTGAAGAGGATGTATTCCTGGGAGAGGGTACAACAACCTCCATGTTTTTCCTTCAGCATGGTAATTAGATTGAAGTCCCCTCCTATGATTTCAAGAGGGTGAAGATGACCCTGACAGTTCCAGTGAAAAAAATCCAAGAACCTGATTTTTTGATCAGAGAGATGGGGGCCATAAACATTGGTGATCCGAACACACGGAATAGTGCCAGTGAGCTCGAAGTGAGTGGAGATGGATTTTTAGGTAGCCATGAAATTTTCAAGGCTACTATCCACAAGGTTCCAAGAAATGGTTAATCCTTTAGAGGTCCTTGCCGCATCCATAAAGACAGATCTACTACCTTTCCAGAGACGATACATCAAGTTCTTGAAGTTGTCAATGTTTGATTTAGTTTCTTGAAGCATGAGGATAGTTGGTTTTTCATATCGAATTTTTTTTCTTCAACATTTTGTGCTTGCTGGGGCTGTTGATCCCCATTATATTCCATGAGATCACTTTCATTGGGAAACATTTGAGTTGGAGGGGAAGAAATCCATGAGATGGGAATATTTCCTTGATTCAACAAGTTTGGTGCCGAGGATAGCTATTCTTTGTATATCCATTTTTCAACCTCTCTTTTTGGCTTCTCTGGAGATTTTTTTTGCCACCTTTGATCCGATGTTGATGATTCCAAGTATGGATTGAGTTTGGGATTTGCTGAGAATATCCTTTAGAAGCTGGATTTGCTTGGGTGCTATAGCATGGAAGGTTTTATTTCTACATGCATCCTCCAGACCTATGAGATCTACATCTCCCAGTTCTATGTCTCCCATGTCATCGTCCATTAGGACGTCTATATCTTGGGTGGGAGTGGGATTCTCCAGTGTTGGGTCCATCTCTATTGAGTAGATGGATTGGTTTGATGATTCTACTCTAGGATTCTCGATAGCGTTTGCTGAATCTTTACCTTTTCCTACTTCTTGATGTAGTTTTTTTTCTTTTGGTGGGGTTTCTGCTTCTTCAAAATCTTTGGATTCACATGGAGTGGGAAGAGCTTCAAAGTTATTTCTTGTAATGGGGTTTGAGGGTCTACTTATAGTGGGGTTTTTCTTGCCTTGTATACTTCTATTCATGACTTTTTTGAAACCCTCTTCATACACGTCTGGGGTTTGTTTTTTATCAGAGGAGGTCTTGTTTAATGGGCAGTCTTGGAACAAATGCCCGTGTTCATTACATTTCCTACATCTGAAAGGAACATGCTCATAGTATACCGATTGGATCCATTCTGTGTCTTCATGGGAAAGGATGAAGGAATCCAGAAGAGATCTGGTTATGTGCATATAAATGTATATTCTGGCATAGGAGGTGTACCTTTGTTGTTTGGTTTGGTATGCTATTTTGACAAATTCCCTCAGGGAGTTGTCAATGTTCATGAGAGTTTCTTTATCCTAGTAGTCCCGAGGGAGAGAGTAACATAGAACCCAGACCAGTGCCCAAGAGAAGTTATCGGTTTCTGGATTGAATCACTTGATCCAATTTATGAGGAATAAGTCAACATAGTTAAAAAAATAAGGTTAGCCTTCCAAGATGTGATCTATGTCTTCAAGCAGGGAGAAGATGATGGTGAAAAACCATTTGGAGCCTAACTGGAGATCGAAGTGCGATTTGGCTTCCATTTGATAGCGATCCAGTTGAGGAGATCCCTCTTAGTTGGCTATATACTAATGAATTTCCCGATAAGAGCGTAGTTCTTCATATACTATATTATGGCATTGGTTCTAGATGGAGGAAAGTTTATCCTTGGTTTTTCAGAAGATTTAGAAATGCATGTGTGGATTTTGGCTTTATCCATCTTTGTGGACTGACGTGACTGAGGGTCGACATTTGTAGAGGTTGTAGGCATCTGGATATCTTCTTGCGGGTGGATGTTGGTTGGCAAGTTTTTATCTTGTTGTTGCATATGACAGGGCTGATCCATTGAGGATCGAGAGGCACTATCAATCCCTCGCTTGCAGGCTTCCATGTATGTGAACCAGATGGGTGGGTGCGAGGAGGCAGTGCACTAGAGACAAACAACCAGAGGAGGGTAGCTTAGGTTCATGGGGAAGCCATTAGTCGGCTTTCTGAAACCCTAATCACATTCCATCTTGTTCGACTACGTATCATGACATCCAATCGACCATTATAAAGAGGTAATTGCTAATGAATAATAATGTTCATTGTTTTTCCACAAAGCAACTAGTTTAAATGGATGAGTAATTAAGATTCCTATATTGTCTATATCATGCTCCTTGGCACAGATGTAAATATTTGTTGACCTGATTTGCAAAAAGTCCATTATGTTACTTTTTTGGGCAACTTTATTCTTGTCATAATCAATGTTGTGTTTAGAGTTAAAGTGTTTCCTTTCTTCTTGGATTTTATGGGTTTCTTCTGCTTTTACCAGCTTTAACCTTTGTTAGAGTCTAAAGGAAATTGGTATTTTGGCTGTTTGTAATTAGATAGTTGTTCATTAGATAAAGCTGTAAATCTTTAAAATTGTTTATGCCACAAGTTCATTGCCTTGTGTGATTGCAACATAAATGGAAGAAATAGTTGTGTTTCCTATGCTCTTGGGAGAAAATACATTAATATGTTTATGCAACTAATGATATATTGTCAATATGATGAGACAATTGTTGTTTCTAGTTTCTGCAATCACTTCAAGAACTTTCTATGGTCTCCAGGTTCAAGTAGAGGTGTTGAAATTGTTGTTCTTATAGTTTTTAAATGAAAAAACATTACATATATAATTCTTATCTTTGTGATGTAGTTTCATATATATAATTCTTATCTTTGTGATGTATTTTCATATATATAATTCTTATCTTTGTGATGTATAAATTTCATACATAAATGCATGACCCTCTTCAGTGATGTGAAACCTTATTAATGTTACTTTTGATTCCAATGAATAATAAATAACTAACTATTTTTTATAAATCTCAATATGTATTTCATTCCAATACAAGAGTCATATACATTTCCATTGTTGTATGAAGTGATGAACACTTAAAATTTTGTGTTTCTAATATTTAAAGAAACTATTCTATTTCAAAGAGATTGGATCTCCTCTACAATTGCATTTCAACTAGCTATTATATTCCATTGAGCTTGGATCCCCTTTACACTTATTTCAACTAGCTATTCTATTCCATTGAGCTTGGATCCCCTTTACACTTGAATTTCAAATAGCTATTCTATTCCATTGAGCTTGGACCCCTACTAAAAGTTGGAAGATCCATTGAGCTTGGATAATGGTTTTGAATGATCCTTCTCCTATGCCGTATAATGTCATCATCTCTTATGTTAGGTGGTGGTCTCATCATTCATAGTGATCATCTCCAATAATTTATTATTATGCACTCTCACCAACAATGGTGTTCGTGAATGTTTTAGCAAAAGAACCTCCTTTACAACAGAGAGAAATTATGACAGGAGATTTAAATTTATAAAAAAAAAATTCTCCCATGATCTGAATGTACGAAAAATATGAAACATCATAGAATAATGCATGCCTGCCTTTATCTTCTTTTCCATGGCATAATGCATTCGAAAAGGAAGAACATATAGTTGGTTGCTATCCAAGAATTAACAACGAGATGGAGATGTCTTCATATCATGCATTTCCTTTGCTTGTACATTAAGTTTGAAAAGTCTATAAATTCAGAAGAAATATGTGTATGGACGAACTTTGAAATCTATGTAAGCAAGTTGTTGAGATCAAATGATTGAAAAGAGACAAAATGAGCTGTCGTATTCCCTGCCCCCGGCCCCTCCCTGTTAGTAGTCATGAGCTGTAGTTCGTATGACGATCCAAGTAATGTGAGGTTTACTATGAGTTCTATTCCCAGTAATTTCAACAAACCATATAACGACTTTTCTCTGGAGGAGGCCTTAGATGAAATTCATGGAGGAACCATGGTCCCCACTGATTTTCCTCCAATCTCATCCCCTAAAATTTAGTAAAATTAAAAAAAAAAAAAATTATTGCATGAAGCATTAAAATTTCTTAAGATAGCATTTAGAGAGTTGTTAATACCTTGTCTGGTGTCAAAATTTCATCAAGTAAACCAATTGACATTAAGGTGTGATCAAACTACTTTTAATACTCTGGTTATTTCAAAGGTTGTATAACAAGTTGCTTTTAGTTTTCAATTATTTAGATCAAGCCGTGAAAAGGAAGACAACCTTAGTTAGTTTGACTAAAGCATGAAACTCTCCTATATTTTTTTGTGTGCAGGTGTAGTCACCCTTAAGGGTTTCTCCAAAGTATTGGTTAGTTCTTAGAACTAACAATTTAAGAAAGGAAGAAGAAAAAATATGATCCTCTTTGAGTGAGAAGAAAAATACCCTAACTATAATCCTAGTTTGAATATTCATATTACTTTTTATATGCAATATCATTATCCTAAGATGCTATATGTTCGAACCATACTATTGATCTTGGATCTTATGATAAAAAATTTCCCTAGCTTTATACATTGCTTAACATATGCCAAAAAATCTAGGGATACTATACTCTCGAAGGTGGAATAACATTTTGCATAATAAAAAACATCGATCTTAAAACAAGATTCGTCGGTTGATAAAAGAGATACGGGTATTAAAGAACCATGGATGTGTCTTTGTAATGTTCACATGACTGCCATGTGGTTTTTAAATGCCCCCCCCGCAACCTGTCGATAGAATGATAGGGTGCAAAACCCTAGGGTTTAAGGCAGCACAAAAAATCAGCTCTTTTCTTGTGGTGAAGTTCTGTCTGGTGCTAGTTGTCTTCTCGTAAAACAATTGACCTACAGATGCTTTGTCTGGTTAAGTTGCGGCTTGCAAGCAGCATGGAAGGAGCCTTCATCTCAATCCTCAAAACCATGTAATCTTGTTTATCTCGCTCATCTTGTCGATGGGGCATATAAACTAGGTTCTCATTTGGATAGAACCATAAATAAACTGAGAAGGTAAATAATTATTGTCTTATTGTTTTTACCCTTATATTTTTTCCTTAATGATTTTTTTTTAAATTTAAAATATTTAACCTCCAGAATTGTAACAATGTGCAGGTTCACCATGAGGGTTCTTGGAGACAGAGGTAAAGTTTAAGACCAGGCCGGGACAACCCTTCAACCGGTAAGACTAAGGTCTTCCTTGGATCACTTGTCGTTGGGTTTAGTGCATATATCATAAATTCACGGATTCTCCATCATGTTGGTTTGATAATGCTATGATGCATTTGATTAAAAAAATAGTAAGGGATCACCGTGGAATCCTTCAGAGGATTATGCCACTCTGTAATGTTTTCCATAATTTCATAAATACAGTATCACCCAAGAAGGTCTTGATACTGCATCTCGTTTTAAGAGATAAAAGTAAATTTCAGATAGTATCAAAATAGTGGAGTCTTGTGACTTCCTCTAGAAGTTTTGGGGTTTACTGTACTTTTATTATGATTCTGAAAGTTTATATAGTACAATATTCACTTGGTTTAATACTGTGGAAAAGTGCTTACTTGGTCGATTTTAATTCTGGAAATTAACACACTAAAAACTTGGTTTCTATACAAAAGTTGTTGGTAGGATGTGAACCCCTGAGGGTTTTACACCTTTCGTAGAGATTGTTTCAATACTCACTCTTTAATGTTCTTACCTAGAAATGTTGTTCAAGGATTTAAACCACTGTCGCATTCTATAAAATATTGTTTTTTTTGTACTGACCTACAAGGGTTTTGAAAATATCATCCTACTTTTATTCATCTGATAGGTGTTATGTTGTGGTGTCTGGTTTTCTATTTACCCAAACTCTTACTTTGTTTTTAGCAGTTATAAATGAACCTAGGGTTTAATTCTCTTCTTGATAATTTGGGTATTTATTTTACTATGCAAACCTTACTTAGATTATAATGCTATGAGTTTTGTTTTTATAATAATTTAATAGTCTGATATATATATGTAAGCACTAGGTTTAACTAAGAAAAATATTTGTATCAGTTATACGGAGAGAAAAAAAACTGAAAAGAATATCTTAAGAAGAAATGTACTCCACTGGATAATCAATTTATCATTACCCTTAAACTCAAATTTGTAAGTAAATAAAATACTATAAACATTCCTATTCCTAGAACAATATCGAAACAGTTTCAGATCCATAATTTAGGACATAATCAATTCATTACTTTTATAAGAACTACTGAGCATAATTTAAATAAATATATAGATCTAGAATAAAATAACAGTTGAACTAGGATAGATTGCAGAAAAAGGGACAAACACCCAAGGAAAACTGTTGCACCCAACCTTTTCCTAGAGCAGTCAAATCACTTGCTTAGGACCCCCGAGCTTGCTCACTACACCACCAGGATAGAGATCTCTACTACACAATAGACTTCTACAAATCAGCACTCAACAAGAGACTTATCGCAACAATTCACTTTATCTATCCCCTCATCAAATTCTTTGTGTGCCTGACGTTTTAGTTTGCAACAATCACAAAGTTCATTCTCTCAGAAATCAGAATGAGTTTGAGACTCCTGCTCAATTTGAGGGTTTCTATAAGATTTCCTAGGTCTTAGGGTCAGTTTTGGAATTTAATGAGCCACCCAGCTCAGTTCCCCCTCTCAGGGAACATGACTAATGTTTTAGGGATTATGCTCCTGCAACAACTAGAAAGTGAATGCCAGTGCCACCACTTGTCAACCATCCTTCTACAACTGCTCCTTCCTCCTAGTGGGAAATAAAGACTCATTTAACAGTCTTCGTTGAATATGTGTCTCTTTTATTAATTAATAAAATAAAAACTCTTCAATTATAGTCATCCTTGACCCACTTGGTCATAAACTTTACAATAAAAATTAACATTATGTTTTTGTTGAAATAGATTATATATATATATATATATATATATATATATATTCAGTTTTGGGTATGTTACAAACACCCCCCCTTAAGTTGGATATTCTACTCGCATATCTCTCTCTATTTCCCAAGTCTCTTCATCTGGACTGAGGTATTTCCACTGCACCTTTACCTGTCCAATGGTACGATTCCGAAGAAAAATCTCCCTCCTACCGAGAATACAATCTGGTTCCACCAGAAAATCTCCTTTTGGTTCTACCTGAATCAAATTCCAGTCAATCACACGAGTATCATCATGTATATACTTTTTCAAAATAGAAATGTCAAAAACATTGTGTATCCTAATATTAGGTGGTAAAGCTAGTTGATAAGCCAGCGTACCCACTCTTGCCAATATCTCGAATGGTTCACAATACCTAGGTGCTAATTTAGCACAACTCCCTAATTGAAAGGAGCTCTTTTTTGGTTTAACTTTAACAAACACATGCTCGCCAATTTGGAATTCCTTCGAAGTTCTTTTAAGATCGGCATGACTCTTTTTCCTGTCTTGAGCAGTTTTCAAGTTTCCTTGCACCCGTTTCACTGTTAGTTTCAATGCATTTAACATGTCGGGTCCTAACATCAATCAATCTACTAGATTACTCCATGCAATATGAGTGTTACACTTTCTACCATATAATATTTCAAAAGGACTAAGCTTTGCTGAGGCTTGATAATGGTTATTGTAAGCAAATTCAACTAGATGCAAATAGTCTTCCCACTTCTTGGGATAGTCACTAACATACATTCCCAACATATCTTCTAGTACTTGATTAACTCTTTTTGTTTGTCCATCCGTTTGTGGATGATAAACTGTACTCAAATTTAATTTAGTGTATAACCCTTTAAATAAAGTTTTCCAAAAATTACCTATAAATTTATGATCTCGGTCAGAAATAATTACCTTTGGGATTCCATGCAAACATAATATTTCTTTCATGAAGATATCTGCAATGTTAGCAACTCTGTGGGTTTTTTTAACATGAATAAAGTGTGTTTGTTTACTTAACTTATCTACAACCACAATTATAGAATCATTATGTTTCTGGTTTCTTAGGTAAACCATTTACAAAGTAAAGACTTATGACTTCCCATTTTCATTTTGGGATTGGTAATGGCTGTAGTAGGCCTGCTGGGTGTTGATATTCTTCCTTAACTTGCTAACACTCAATACACCTAGCTAAAAATTCTACAACATCATTCTTCATGTTTGGCCAAAAGTAATCTTTTCTTAACATAGTTATCATTTTCTGATACCTTGGATGTCCTGAATATGGACTTTTGTGAATCTCATTCAGAATCAACAACTTAACTTCTGGTACATTTGGTAAATAAATTCTATTTTTAAACAGTATTAGACCATTTTCATTAAAACTGTAATCTGTAATTATATTTTCATATGTATTATGAGTTATCCTTTCCTTTAAATTCTGGTATTCTGGGTCCCGCTTTATACCTTCTTCCAATTTATTTTCCAAATCAGTTTTATAACTACCAATGGTAGCCACAAAACTTGTTACAATATTTCTGCTCAAGGCATCGACCACTTTGTTTTCTTTCCCTTTAATATGTTTGATCTCAAAATCATATTCGCTAAGGAAAGCTAGCCATCTAGCTTGCCTTGTGTTTAGATTTTGCTGATCAAACAGATACTTTAAACTTATGTTATCTGACATTAGTAGAAATCATTTACCTATTAAGTGATGACGCAACATTTTTAAAGCGTGAATTATTGTAGCCAACTCTAAATCATAAGTTGCATAGTTCTTTTCATGAATTTTTAATTCTCTTGATTCGTATACAATTACATGTCCTTCTTTTGTTAGCACCCCCCCAAGCCTTCGTTGCATGCATTAGTGCATAGGACAAATTATTTGTATGGGTCTGCTATTTTTAGAATGGGTGCAATAGTTAATAATGCTTTTAGTTTATTAAAACTATCTTCGCATTTCTAATCCCAAACAAATTTCTTATCCTTTTTCTGTAATGAAGTTATAAGGTTCACAATTCTTGGAAACCCTTCAATAATTTTTTTGTAGTACCCTATTATCCTGTTACACTAAAATCTCGTCACCCTCATGTTATGAGATAGGCATTCCATTGTCTGCTCCAATCCCTCAAAGTTTTCCCTAGAGAAATGACAAGCAAAAATATCCCCTTACAATTTTTCCTTGTTTTGAGCTTGTAACGCTCCTCTTCCATTGACAAAAAGCGTTACCCAAGTGGTGCTAGGGAAACACCGCTCCTGATACATGAGAAAAGAGTGGTGCCACCTCTTTGAGCCCTACTGCAAGAAGCTTTACGCCCTTAAAACCGCCTATTTTCTTCATTGGAGGAGTGGTGCTCGAGTTTTCAAGGAAAAAAGAGAAGCTTCGAGAGGCTTCTTGAAGCTAACCTCCGTGGAGCCTCATCCCTATGGTTTAGGACCAGCTGGAGATCGATATCCTCCCTTTTAGGATCTTATATCCACCTCACCCATGAGATCCTCAACCATACCTATCCTCCCATGCACTTAAAATACTAGCTCATCCCCCATGGGATAAAAGAGGGAGAATTGTGTTGCCTACCCAAACTCTGTCAAAATCATTCTTGAGTCTTTGGAGACAAGGTGAAGTTAGAAGCAAGGATCCATTTGAAGGAACTCTCAACACTAAGGCATGAAGGTTGTAGTCTCTCCAATCATTGTTAATAAAGAATGTCTTTTCTTTCCCATATTTACTATTTCATATGTATGTATTGCTATTTGATCAAGGTGCGGTTCTACCCTGTCACCGCTCTGTCTTAGTGAGGAAGAAGTGGTGCCCTTGGTAAAAAGTGAAAAGGGGAGGTTCTCATGAAGCTTCTCAAAATAAGGCTTCGTGGCACCCTTATCCCTGTTCACTAGGGCCAGTTGGGATCGAGATCCATCCTTGTAGGATCTCCTAGCCACCTCACCCACCAATTTCTCAACCATCCCTATCGATTCCAAGCCTATAAAAGCAGGCTCATTCCCCATGGTTGAGGGGATGGTAAAGTTATGTTGTTGTTTTGATATTATGGCCTAAATCAGTTAAGAGAGCTTGAGGGAGCAAGTTGGAGCTATTGGGGACGAGATGTTGGCTTTGTGAAGGAGTACAACGACACTAAGGCATAGGCTGTAAACTTCTTCTCTATTATCTAATGCAAAATTGGTTCCTTTCCCATAAAATATATTGTTTCATTATCGTATGTGTTATTATTGAATTCCTTAGTCATCAATATAGAATAGTGGTTTATACTTTGGTTCTATTTGATGTTGTTTGTTGTTTCTCTTGTAATTATGCAGGTACATCCATGAAAGATTATTTTTGCAGGAAACAACTATACTAATGTATCAAACAGACTTGATTGTAGATCTCCACCCATTCTAGGGAATGTCTTCCAATCTTGTCGTGTATCATTTGTTCTAGATATGAACCATTCAAACAAGAGGAACAACTCCTGTGCGCAGGAGGTGCAAAATTCCTAGCTACAAATCTGACGACTCCGCTGGGGAGAAACTTCAGCTGATCTGATCTTCCTTAGTCTTTTCAAAACACTTGTCCAAAATCCAAGCTCTTGTTCTCTATCAGTTCAATCAGACCCACTAGCTGATCTAGTGGTTATTGGTTTGGTATCTTCAGATCTGTTCAAATCTGAGTTTTCTAACTTTCTGTGCTATTAAATACTGTTAATTCATGATTTAAATGCCAATTGCACACTGTTTTAACTTTTCTTTTTTTGCCATTATTTTTTTTTTGACATCTACAGGACATAGTGCATGCCTAGTGGGAAATAAGCGATGCCACTGCCTGTGGTCAGTGATCAGTAAGTGGTGCCACCACCTGTACTCAGTAATCAGTAAGTGATGCTCTCTCAGAACCACTTTGTCAGTGACCCTCTAGAAGAGGTGCCAGGTAGGTATTTTCACACCTTTGTCATTTCAAAACTTGGTCGTTGTCTTTTGATTTCTGAGTGTTTTTTGGCTTACTTTTTGATGAACATGAAGCTCATTTTTGAAACAAAATCTCCCTCACTTTGAAAATGGCCAGGATTGTATATTCTGCAGTCACTTTGATTGTTATATTCTCTTTGCATTCAAAGAAAAGTTTATGTTTCTTGCATTGGATTTTACATTATTTTCTTTACGTGAAACCTCTTGCTCCTTTCTGTAGATATTATTCATTGGAATTGGAAAATATACATTTAATTTTCATGTGTATGTTTTGGTTCCGATTTGAGTTCTTTGGAATTTGAGTAGCTTTCAAGTTGTGTGGATGCTTGTCATCTTTCTTTTTTGATTTATGAATGAGTAGGGTGTTGTAGATATTCTCTTTCTTTCTGTTCATATATCTAAGAAGTATTTAGTTATCAAAGTTCCATTTTGATACATACATTTGAAAATTGAAGTGCTTCATTATTTTGTCTTTTGTGCACCATTAATATTAGTCGCATATTTGATTTCATTTCACTTTTTGGCTTATGATTGCAGAAAGATAGAGTTATAGCACTCTAGGAAGAAATTTTTCTTTTCCTTACTGCTTGTGTTAATGTTGGTTTGAAGAGAAAGGTCTCTCCCTACCTTAGGTAGCTTTCATCGAAAGAGAAATGTGCATTGTCATGTATCTAGGATTTGCATTCTTTTTATATTTTATGTCTACACCTTATGCATCCACTTAACTGCCCAAAATAAAATTAACACTAGTCTAGGTTTAAAATCATTTAGTAACTATGTGTAAGTTAGTGACGTGTTCTGGCATCCTTAAGCATGGAAACTATCGTTTTTTGCCTGCACTACATCCTGGGGACTATGTGGTTCTTCCACGTACCGTCAGTATATCGAACGACCTTTCACATACCCTTGAGGTATATCGAAAGGCACTTCATGTACTCGATTGTATATCGAAATGCCCCTTTCCTATGGTTGTGCATTAGACATCACCGCTACGGATTTGAGCTCCCACGTACCTTGAGCATATTGGGAGACCCTCTTAGGATTCCTATGACCAACTGAGTTAAATTTTTGGCCGTCTTGGCATCACAATACACCGAGAACAACACTCGGGGAGATTACTACGCATGTGTCATCCAGGTAGTCAGGTATTCAGGTGAGGGATGGTTGATCCTCCTCGACATGTTTTATTGTTGGACCTTGTGGTATATAGCGAGTTTCGAAGCCTTGATAATCTCGTGAGGATCTTGACTTTTGATCCACTCCTATTCACACAGTTTGCTTGTTTCTTTTATACTTTGAGTAGTGTTTAATTTGTGTGGTACTTCAAATATTCTTAGAGAATTCATATATGGGAGACTCTCCTGGGACCACCAATCAAGAGACCCCTTTTTAGGGTATGTCTTTTGTTTCTCCCCCTTGTGGAGCTGTTGGTCCTCCCTTCATGGCCACTTTAATTCTTCCCAGATTGACTATAGGATTACCTGTATGGTTATTTTCCAATCCCATTATACCAAATGCATCCTTTGTGTCAGATAATGGTCCTTTACTGCATGAGCATCAACCTCATGTTAATCCTTCTCCTTCTTCACCGAATGTTGAATCGGCTTCCCTTTCTTCCTCTTCACCTGTTGAAAACTCTAATGTTAGTAAATGGGCAGGTAAGAAGAAGACGAAAAGGAAATCTATGAAGAAGAAAACTAAGCAGAAGGTCACAACACCAAACTGTGATTGTCATGTTGGAAGCCCACCAACCACTGGTCATCATGCTGGGAGTATTGATGTACCTATTTCTGGCTCGTGTAAGACAAAATTACCTTGCAAGCTTTGTAAGGGTGATCACCTTCTCAAGGATTGACCCGGTCTTTCCCTTGTGTCAGAAGTGTGTTCTACACAACTTGTGTCATTAGTCTTTGATCATCATACTGATAATAGCCCCTCAACCAATGTATTTGTGGTTAAGATTCGGAAGGGTAAAGTTAAGAATCCTTGTTTGCTTTGTAAGGACATCCACTTTACTTACCTTTGTCCTCTCATGGATGATGCTTCTAAGTTGTTGGAAGATATTACTATTTCTTGTCATTGGCTTCCAATAGGTTATCGTAAGTTGTCTCTTGAACCCCCACTTGTTGACCAAGTGGTCGATTTGGTTTCATCTGTGGTTGATCCCACTCTTCCTTTGAAGGGTGAAGTTAAAGTGGTTGAGTCGATGCCATCTCCACCTGATCCCACTCTTTCATCAGAGAGTGTTAAGATTGAAGTAGTCGCTTTGACCAAATATTCATCTTGTTCTTCTCTTCCAGTAGACAATGAACTAAAACATGTTGAATTTTTTATGCTTTGTTCTGATTGTTCTCGACAAGAGGAAATTTTGTCTCTTTCGATAGAATCCTGAGGTTATTTCCTTTGACTGGAGTAACCTAACAGATTCTTGTCTTCATTCGAGTGTTCCATTCCATATAGTTGTGCAAATTGTCGCTAGGAGAATGCTTCACACTATTGTTGATGAAGGGGATTCTGTTAGTATTGTATCCTCTATTGCTTGGCAAGCTTGAGGTTCTCCTTAGCTTGTGCCAGCCATCAATTAGATACTTCCTTTTAATTGCAGGCCTACTGCACCTTTAGGGATCCTTCCTTATTTTCTTATTACATTAGGAGGGAAAACTGTCTGTATTGATGTTATGGTTTTCCAAGGTCCTTTAGATTTCAATCTGCTCCTTGGACGTGATTATGTTTACGCCATGAAGGTTTAGTATCCACACTCTTTATAGTTATGCATTTTCCCCATGATGGGAAGATTGTGACTATTGTTCAGCTTTCCTTTGTTACACCTGACCATTGCATAACTCCTAGTAATAATACTGCCCTGAATGTGCCTCATGTTCTTGTGATTCCTTCCCCTTCTTCTAGTTAGCCTCTTCCCATCATAGGTAAAATGGGGGGCATGGCTCCAGCCTATGGAAATCATACTGGAGTTAAGTTGCTATCTTCTTATGTAAGGGGGAATCCTACCAACCTCTGGATATCATGTTGGGTAAGAGCAGGTTTGTGAGCATAGTTCTCTTTCTGTGTCAAGCTAGTTAAAAAATGAAACAGATGCCTACGGGCATAGTTCCTTTTCTCTATGTCAAGCTTGTTAAAAAATGAATCAGATGTCTGTGAGCATAGTTCTTTTTCTGTGTCAAGCTCGTTAAAAAATGAAACAGGTTCCTGAGCAAAGTTCCCATTCTATGTCAAGCTCATTAAAAAATGAAATGGATGTCCTTAAGCATAGTTTACCTTTTGTCTTCAAGCTTTCATAAAAATGAAACCATTTTTCAAGCATAGTTATTTTCTGTTTCAAGTTTGTGTAAAAATGAAACAGGTCATTTTGAGCATAGTTCTTTCTCTATTACAAGCTCATTAAAAAATGAAGCAGATACCCTGAGAATTATTTCAACTGATCTTCGAGCTCGTTAAAAACAACAAGATGGTGTTGAGCTTACTTTTCATTTTTCGTGCTTTGGTTAAAACATGAAAATTGGTTTGAGCTTACTTTATCGCTTTTTCGTGCTCTGGATTCAAACATGAAAAAGGTTCTGAGTTCCTTTTATACCTTCGGCATACTCATTAAAAAATTAATGAAGAGGTATTGAGTATACTTTTACTATTTTTCAAATCCGTTAAAATTCGATTATGAAAAAAGAACCCTAATAGAGTCCTCTTTAAGCTCTTTTTAGACTCTTAAAATGTGAAAATATTGTCGAGTGAAATTGTATTCTTCATGCTTGTAAAAGGACTTGAAGAGTCGTCTTCCTGATGATAGTTTACCCCATTTTTGGACCAAGGGGAACTAATTACAAAAAAGGTATACTCTAGACAATCATGACTCGAAGAGTTCTCTAAGGTATTATTTTATACTTTTTCGGGCCTTGGGGACTAAATCATATGAAAAAGGACCCTTTTGGAGTCTTCTTTAGTTTGTTTAGACTCTCTAAACATGAACTACATTGAGTTTTATTTCATTGGACTCGTTAAATTAAACATTGAAAGACCTTTTTGGGAATGAACCCATCCTTTCTCAGCTTCCTAAAACATATGAGATTGGACTCATCCGAAGGATGAGCTATAACGATTATTTGTTACCCTCTTTGAACTCGTAAAAATGAAAAGAGGCACTCATCAATCATGATGGGGAAATTAAGGGAAGGGAAATACATTTCATTTTGCAATAATGGCAGTTGTTAGTCACCTTTGAATGTGGCACTTGTCTGCATTTCATTCAGTCAATTGGGTATTCAGCTTGTTTCCGAGTCGATCCACTTTCATGGGTCATGTCACTCCTTTGAGTCCCTCAAAGAATGCATTATCCTTTGTCACATTGTGTTCCACCTCGTCAATTAAATGCTGTCAAGTCTTAGGTCGTGCCGCCTTATGTTTAAATGGGAAATTGTCTTGATATTTTACACCTATAGTCAAAACAAATTTTTGTGTCAGTTACTTTTGAGTCAGTCCTATGGTTACATCATACTCAAAATTCCAGAACTTTGTTCCTAGTTTCGTGTCGTCGATGTGGGATTCATCATTTCCCTCCTTCGATGAGACTATTACTGTCAACTTCAGCTCATCATCCAGGAATTAGTCTTAGAAACAAAATGTTGGTACCTTGAGGTATGTATGCATTAATGATAGATTCTCTCGCTTTCGACATAGGTTCACATCATCGGCCTTTGATCAAAAGATTCAACTAAGTGTTCAACATCAAATCATCTATTCACACTTAGGAGATTGTACTAGGGTACCTTGGGAATCATTGAAATCAATGGTGATCTCCCTCGCTTGTTAACGCTTCTCATCATTAACTGGTAATCAAGTGGTTTCTACCATGTTCGACGCGAAAACATTCTAATCACATGGATAGAATCGTACTTTGTGGAAGACGAGACGAAGACCCTGGGTATCTATTAAAAGCGCTCATTGCTTTCTCCAGGTTGTAATAGAGTATTTGTATGAGTCCTAGCATGGATCCAAATTTGTATGTTCGTGGTTGTGCTCAGATTTGCGTCAGTATGATATAGATTTACATTGTATGTCTAGTAGCTATGTCCAAATTTGAGTCTTCTTCACATGGATCTACGCTATGTTTTAGTAGCCATGAATTTTTTGTATCTCACATGGATATGTGTTGTATTGGTTGGCAGCTATGTTGTGAGTCATTTGGGACATTATCAAAATGTGTTGCAGAAATTTTGTGATGTTTGAGAAGTTTCAGCCATTGGACCTTTGCGTCGATACTATACCTTGTTTTAGAAAATTATTATGCATATCATTTCTCTCTAGCCATCATACTTTGGGGGGGCATATTTGTTACACCGAAATCTCATCATCCTCATGTTATGAGTTAGGTATTCCCTTGTCTACTCCAATCCCTCAAATTTTTCCCTAGAGAAATGACAGGAAAAAATATCCCCTTACAATTTTCCTTGTTTTGAGCTAGTAACGCTCCTCTTCCATTGACAAATAGTGTTACCCAAGTGGTGCTAGGGAAGCACCGCTCCTGATACATGAGCAAAGAGTGGTGCCAGTGCTTCTATCCCTACTGCAAGAAGCGTTACCCCCTTAACACCGCCTACTTTCTTCATTGGAGGAGTGGTGCTCGGTTTTCAAGGAAAAAAGAGAAGCTTCAAGAGGCTTCTTGAAGCTGACCTCCGTGGAGCCTCATCCCTATGGGTTAGGACTAGCTGGAGCTCAAGATCCTACCTTTAAGGATATTATCTCCACCTCACCCATGAGATCCTCAACCATACCTATCCTCCCATGTCTTTAAATACTCTCTCATCCCCCATGGGAGAAAGGAGGGAGAATTGTGTTGCCTACCCAAACTCTGTCAAAATCATTCTTGAGTATTTGGAGACAAGGTGAAGTTAGAGGCAAGGATCCATTGGAAGGAACTCTCAACACCAAGGCATGAAGGTTGTAGTCTCTCCAATCATTGTTAATAAAGAATGTATTTTCTTTCCCATATTTACTGTTTCATATGTATGTATTGCTTGATTCCTTGGTCACAAGCATAGATCTAGTTGATTATATTGTATGCTATCATGTTTTTTGTTGTTGTCTTCCATCTTTTATAGGTTCTTCTGGAGTAAGCTTCAAGGATAGCGAGGAAAACCTTTGAGAAAAATATTATGGCATCATATTCTAGTGATGAACCAGATCTAAGGAGAGTTTAACATTTGGTGTTTGTGTTTTATTCTAGATCTAAACCATTCAGACCAGGGAAACAACTCCTATCCACAGGAGGTGCGTATTTTTGGCTAACATATCCCCATAAAGGATCATACATCAGTTACGTCCTTAGGAATAGCCCAATCAATAATAGATTTTATTTTATCTGGGTCCACTGATATCCCCTCTTCGGATATTACGTGTCCCAAATATTGTATTTTATCTTTATAAAAATCACATTTGTTGAACTTAACATATAGCTGATGTTCTCTTAACACTTGCAAAATTATCTTTAGGTGTTCATCATGCCCTTCTTTTGTCTTAGAATAAATTAATATGTCGTCTATAAAGACGACTACACATTTGTCTAGATACTTAATTAACACAGTGTTCATTAAGCACATAAAGGTTGTCAGTGCATTCGTTAGCCCAAAGGGCATAACCACGAATTCATAATGCCCTTATCTTGTCCGGAAAGCAGTTTTAAATATGTCTTCATCTTTAATTATAACTTGGTGATAACCAGACCTTAAGTTGATTTTAGAGAATATCGTCGCTCCGCATATCTGATTGAATAAATCATCAATGCGATGCAGAGGATATCTATTTTTAATCGTCATTTTATTAAGTTGACGGTAGTCTATGCATAAGCGTAGGGTACCATCCTTATTTTTAACAAAAAGGACCGGTGCTTCCCAAGGGGATACACTTGGTCTTATGTAATGTTTATCTATTAACTCTTGCAATTGTAATTTAAGTTCATTCAGCTCCAATATGTTCATTCAATAGAAGGATTTTGAATTAGGTACCGTTGTGGGTACTAATTCAATTGTAAAGTCTAGATTTTGTTTAGGAGGACACCCTAGAATTTCTTCCAAGAAAACATCCACGAAATATTGCAGGATCGGGATATCCTTGAATCTGAGTTTAATTTATTTATTAAATTTTTCATTATTTATAATGTACACAACAAAGACCTTACAACCCTTCCTTACAACCTTTTTCATTTGTAAGGCTGAAATTTGTCTAACATATATCTTCCTATGAATTCCTATAATAGTAATTCTTTCTCCTTCCTTATTCAAATAAGTAAAACTCTTTTGAAAGCAGTTTAAAATCACTTGGTGTTTTTCAAGGCAATCCATTCCTATGAGAATATCGTAAGATCCTAAAGGTAGCACATTTAGTATAACCCGAGTTTCAAACTGATTCATCATAAATTTACAACTTTCAACATAATTTACTACCTTTATTTTAGTTCTTGTGGCTAGCTGGACTAGCCATGATTTTTCAAACTTTTGTAGATACAATTTACACTTTTCCACTATGCTAGGAGAAATTTAACTTAGACTAGCTCCTGGATCAAATAATATGGAGATAGAGACATTTTGGATCATACCTTGCACTTCTACCATAGAATTCTGGTGATACGCCTGTCGGTTCTCCAGAGCTGCATTTATCCTATGCATCTCTTTGGCCACATCTCAAACTGTTTCGTCTTCCTACATTGTGTGTATGTTGCTGATGTTTCCTTTTTGATTTAGACAATATTTGGCATAGTGTGGTTCTTGGCATTCCCAACATTTGATAGGTTCACGTTATTCAGTATTTCTAACAAAATTGTTAGATAAATCCATGCCCTTTGATGCTGCAGTATTATGGGGTACTTTGTTCTTAAAATCAGTTTTTTGATAGTTGTTTTTGGAGAATTTCTGTGACTTACTCCCAAAAATTTTGTTTGACTTGAACTCTCTTCTCTGTTGATCAAAATGACTTGTCTTTTTAGTCTTCCAATTGGGCATACTTTATCTTTTTTGTCCTTACTCATAACATAATTTTGCCTTCCTCATAGCTTCCTCCAAGGTTTTCGGATTGTCAAACTCAATCCTATCCTTACAGCTAGCAGGTAAATAGCTTAGAAACCATTGGATTTTTGTCTTTTCATCTATTATGTATGGTACGTATCTCACCAGACTTAAGAACTTGCTGCTCAGTTCCTTCATGGTCATGGAACCTAGTTTTAAGTCATAAAATGCCTTGGCTCTATCCTCATAATATTGTTCAGACATAAAATTTATCTTGAAGTACTTGTTAAAAACTTTCCAAGTCAAGTACTTCTCTTTCTTATTTTTGACCATCTTTATATCTTGCCACCATATGCCGGCTTTTCCAGTCAAAATGTAAATAGCCATTTTGGCCTTCAATCTGTTAGAATAATTGTAAATTTGGAAGTATTTGTAAATTTGGAAGTATTTCTTCATGCCTGACAGCCAGGATTTTGCTTCCTCTCCTTTCTCTACTTCCCCATTGAATATGGGAGGCTTTAGTTTCTTGAATTCTCCAGAAATCTCTTTATAGGGTTTATACTTATTTTTCCTAGGTTTGTGGTCACTCTCATTATTGTCACTTATGTATCCTTGTATTTCCCTACGTGACCTTGGTTTAACCCCTTAGGAGTATTCACTATCATGATACTTTCCCCTTTTTCCTTTATGTTTATAGGACGTTGTGCCAGAATCAGTTTCGAGAACACTTCTTTTATCTTTTTCCTGTTTATTCATTCTATCCAATAGGTATTCATTCAACTCTAAAATTATTTGATTATCATGTTTGACAATTTGAATTTCATCCTTCAACTCTCTGACTATTTACAGTAATTATGGATTATTCAAATCCATATAAATGTTGTTAGGCTTATCATGTTGAGGACCATTCTCAGCAGATGCTTCAGCATTATCCATTTCCTGCAAAACATATTTTTATATTTTTGTACATACATATTTACAATTAAAATTAGTACACTATTTTTCTTTATAAGCGAGTGAGCCAATCATGCCTATTGTTCAAATCTTGCTCTGATACCACTTGTAACATCCCATAAAATTTCGTGAAACAGAAGAATTTTTTTATTATTTATTGCATGAAGCATTAAAATTTCTTACGATAACATTTAGAGATTTTTAATACCTTGTATTGTGTCAAAATTTCATCAAGTAAACTGGTTGACATTATGGTGTGATCAAAATGTTGATGTAATTGTAACTTCGGAATGTATTCATCCGTATATCTTATGGATTGTACCCCGATGTTTATTCCGAGATGTGTCTGTAATGTAATTGAGTCATGTCATACCCCAATGTTTATTCTGGGAAGTTTCTATAATGTAAACAAGTCATGTCAAGTCATTGTGGGTAACCCTCCTATTGGTCAAGGGTTAAAGTCCCCGCAGTTGTGGGGCCCTAGGGTTATTAGACTATCCTAGAGAATTCAACTGTAGGTGAGTCATTGTAAGTCAGGGAAATAGTCCCCACCATTGTGTTAAGGATAAACCTCCGTGTTGGTCGGAGGAGGCAAAGTCCCCACAAGTTGTGGGGCACTAGGGTTATTAGACACTCCTAGAGATGTCAGCTCTAGTAAGTAATTGTTAAGTGAGGCCGACATGTTGGAGTGGGTTTCAAGTGAATGAAAGAATATAAATAGAGAGTGAGTCTCTCTATTTATCACACACATACTCACTCATTGGGGCGAATGAGTGAGATGAGAAGTTGCTGGGACAAGAGAGAGACTACTGCTATCGGGAGATCATCTTTATGTTTTTCAGGTTTTATTTTTGGTGTTGATTCTATCTCTGAGGAAGTTTTAGGGTTTTCTCCTTTATGGTTTCCCCGAGGAAAATTCTTTGTGTCTCTTGTCTCTTGTGTTTTATTGATGTGCATGTTATTCTCTCAGTTAAAGATCCTAAGATCATAATGCTAGCTTGAATGATAAAAATATAACATGGTATCAAAGCTAACCTGAGAAGAAGACATTGTGTAACTACAGAAGCTAGGGATTATTACTTTTTGGGTCTCTATCCATAATCCATCAGCAAAATTATTGTAGGCTAACTCTCCATTGAAGGGCGCATCTTTCTGTCGAAGCGGAATTCGATTCCGAGCATTTTCAGTTTTCGGTACGGGAAATTAGGGCTTTCTACAGAAGAGGAATTTTTGAGTGAGCCCAGCATAAGATTACTCTCCTCATAAAAATTGAAGTTTAGAGACCTAGTTCAAGATTTTTGGTTGGGTGAAACTCCAGGAAAGTCAAACCCTAGTTTGACCCCGAGCTAGAAAAACCCTAAATACTAAAAATGATACGTTTTGGTACATTTGCTGTATATAAGTATTGGAGAACGAACAGGAGCTAAAAATTTCACAGGACGAATGTAAAATCCTGATTTACACTGTATAAATTCAGCCTCAAATTCGTTATATTTTGGGAGATATGATCCCTCCAAGTTAGGGTTCCAGCCTCTTCTAGGATTCATCCCTAAACAAGACACTTGGGGATAATTGCTATATATTGGGATAAAAAGGTCCAAATGAAATTTCTGAAGATGTTCTAGAAAGGGAATGGATTGTCGTTTTAGTGTTCTGAGTTTCAAACTTAGAAGATGAACTAGTGACACATCTCAATCCATACAACTTCGCTATTCTGAACAGTCCTATAACTGGTCACGTTGGGAAAATGATCATAAGTCGCAATTGGTAAAACCAATTCTGATGAAACCTATGGTGTTGGAACAGGGACATGCACAAATACCTCACTAAAAAGTTTCATACATAGAGTAGCATTAATTTCTGAGATACCATAGAAAATGTAACAGGCATTTATCCATAAGAAATTGGAAAACTAGGGCTTCCTGTTCCGGGAGCTTCCCTCCACTGTTTTCAGAAAAGGAGTACATTGGAAAGCTTGTCTTGAAGAGATCTATATTTTCTATCCAATCATATCTAAAATATTCCAATTTTTGAAAATTAGGGTTTCTCTAACAAACCCTAGATCAGCCAGCTCCAGAACCAGGACGGACACCTCAAATCGGTAAGATCTAATATTTTGCTATTTTCATTTGAGGTTCTCATTTCAAAGTGATCTATCACATCAGCTTGATGATAAGCTTAGTGAAGTTTACAACTTCCAAGCATGGAAGTATATGATCTCTCTGAAGAAAATGAATTGGACACCTACATAAGTAGAGAGGTTCTGGTTCTAGAGGGAGATGAGGCTAAAAGCCTTACACAAGAAGAACTTGGTCAAGGCCAAGAAGATCATTGCTGATTCAGTCACAGATCAACTTGTACCACAAGTGTCTTCCCTAAAGACACCGAAAGAGATGTTTGGTTCCTTGACCAATCTATTTGAAGGGAAGAACATAAAACAGAATATGACTTTGAGAAAATAGTTGAAGAATGAGAAGATCCAGAATGCAGAGACCATACAGTCATACTTTACGGGGGTCTCTCAAATCAGAGAACAACTTGAAGCAGTAGAAGAAGAAGTGGAGAATGCAGAAGTGGTGATAGCCACCTTGAATGGCCTCCCAGGATCATGGGATTCATTCATGCGAGGAATGTGTGCCAGAAGGAAGTGATTACCTTCAACAGACTCTGAGAAGAACACACAAGAAGAAGAATCTTGACTCATAATAAGAGAAGAGAAGATGGGAGCAACTGAAGATCAAGTTCTCACCATCCAAAGAAGATCCCTCAAGCGATGAGGAATATGAAGAACTCAACTCTTGAAGAAACTCTTATCCATATTAGCATTTGGATAAGAAATGATGAATGAAGAAGATGATGAAGTTGAAGGCTCAAGAAGGAGTCTACCCACGAAACAAATAAAGATAAGTATTCAATTGTCATTTCATAATATTATTCTTGTTATGCATTTGTTTATATTTAGTTGATATGGATGATAGAATGTTTGCATTAATGACAGTATACTACTAATATGCATGTGATGGGTAAGTAGCTCATGGTGCTATACAAATCTCCATTTCTACTTATCTAGAATGAAACCTCCTTGCTGACATATTGGATTAGTGCACAATCTCAATGTTGTCCTGGTAGAGATGGAAGGCATCTAGAAACATTTTGTGAGATATGGATGAATGTTGTATTGGCTAAAGTAGTTGCATGATCATATATTTATGCATAAGAATTTTCCAATATGAATATTCCTTAAGAAATGTTTCTAACCATACAAATGCATTTGACTTGTAGGAAATTTCACATACATAATCGCCTACAAGAAAAGAAGGATGAGACTTATTCCAAAGAACAAGTGACGATAGTTCAAGATGAAAAATAATATGACAAATGCAGCGACATCATTGATGCAAAACCTTCCAAGAAGAAAGGGAAGACCAGTTCAAGAAGAATGATGTCTAGAATGCAGTATCGATACATGAAGGAAAGTTCATAGTTCTATCATGCAGTAGATGGAAACATCATGGGATACAGGGAAAGATTCGTAGCACGAGGCTTCTCACGAAAAGAAGGCATAGACTATGAAGATACATTTACAGCCAGTGGGAGTTGAGACACATGACAGGAAGAATCATGTGTGCAAATGAAAGAAGGCCTTGTACGAGTTCAGAAGACACCCATGGGATAACACATACATGATGAGCTTGATGGAGATCTTAACCTTTGCTACAAGGTTGAAGATGAAAGCCTATAGAGGATGACAAGCTCATAGATGGGTGCGAGAAGAACTTTTGAAAAAGTTCAAGATAGAGGATCTTGGTATCCAATGATCCTAGATGGATACATAGAATATTAGTAGCAGAGGAAGCTACTTGTCACTCCAGTACAGAATGTTTCAGTGCGTAGAGTATGGAAGACAGAGGGAGTATGATGCTTCAGAGGGAGTGACTATAGAAGATATCGAGGTTCGACATGGTACGATAGGATGGATAGATTACTAATGACTCTAGGATTTACTGAGAGTAAAGTGGATTCCAACCTTTGCTTCAAGGTTGAAGGCGGAAGACCAGTGTTGTTCATGTTATGTGTCGATGCACTATTTTCTAGGCATGGAGGTGTGGCAGAATGTAGATGGAATCTTCCTCGAACAAGGGAAGTATGCAGTAGATATCTTGAAGAGGTTCAGGATGATGGACTACAAGGCCATGACCACACCTATGGCATTGAACCTGAAGCTATTGAGGGATGCTTCATCAGAGACGGTTGATGCTACGATGTATCATCAGATGATTGGGTCCTTGATGTACCTGACAAATACGAGACCAGATATTTGCTTTGCTGTGAACACATTGAGACATGTTCACCTTATGGTTTCAAAGCATGTAGTAAAGTACCTGAGGGGTACAGTTAATTATGGGCTCAAGTATGAGGTGAATCAAAAGATTAACCTGGAAGGTTATGTTGATTTAGATTGGGCAGGTAGTGCCATCAATAGGAAGATCACTTCAGGGTGTTGCTTCAGTATGGGATTAGGTGTGATCTCTTGGTTTAGCAAGAAGCAATCCTGTGTGGCACTGAGTACAGCTGAAGTAGAGTATGTCGCAGCTTGTTCAACTAGTTGTGAGGCAGTATGGCTGAGGAAGCTACTGTCTGATTTATTTGATCTCCAGATGGATGCAACTTGTATACATTGCAACAACCAGAGTTGCGTGAAGTTGTCAGAGAATCCAGTATTCCATGACAAGTCGAAGCATATCGAGATCAAGTATCACTATATCAGGGATATGGTGCAGAGGGGAGCAGTGAAGATCCAGTATGTTGCGACAGACAAACATATAGCTAATGTGTTGATGAAGCCATTAGCTAGAGCGAAGTTTGAGTACTTCAGGGAGAAGCTTGGTGTTCTCCAGATCGAGGTTCCTTCCAAGGGGAAGTGATGAGTCCGTGAGCCATTCTGACATGGTGAGAGGATTGGTTCCTTCCATGGTCATATGCAAGGGCTGATCCATTTTGTCATGGTGAGAGGATTGGTTCCTTCCATGTCAGATATGAGTGCTGAGCCATTCTGATGTGACGATAGGATTGGTTCCTACATGATCAGAAGTAAGCACTGAATGCCATTCTTGGAATGGAGGTGCCTAGTCAGTTACGAGGAATACTCAGTCTAGGACTAAGGGCCTTTCTTAGACGACTGTAAGATGTAGTATTACATGTTCATAAGTGAGCGCATGGACATTCTGATGTGATTGAGGGATTGGTTCCCACTTGATCAGATATAAGGGTTGATTCCATTCTCTGGGAGAATGGAGGCACCTAGTCAGTTACCAAGAAAGCTCAGCCTGGGACTAAGGGCCATTCTGATATGACTGTAGGATTGGTTCCTACATGATTAGATGTGAGTGCAGAGCCCTTCTGACATGCATTCTGGATTGGTTCCTCGCATGGGAAGATGTAAGTGCATATCCCTTCTGACATGCATGCTGGATTAGTTCCTCACATGGGCAGATGTAAGTGTAGAGCCTTTCGAACATGTATGTTGGATTGGTTCCTTGCATGGTCGAATGTAAGTGTAGAGCCTTTCTGACATGTATGTTGGATTGGTTCCTCACATGGTCAAATGTGAGTGTTGGGCCTTTCTGACAGGGCTGTGGGATTGGTTCCCACATGGTCAGATGTGAGTACTGGGTGTGTCTTTCTGATATGATTATAGGATTGGTTCCTACATGATCAGATATAAGTGCTGGGTGGGCCATTCTGACTTAGGGTCAGATATAAGTGTTGAGGAATACCTACATGGAGGCTAGGCCTACAACTAGCATGAAAAAGGGATGGCTATGTAGAACTTCCTGTGATGCGAAGAATCATGAGATATCACCCGTGATGATGATCCAGATCTAGACGAAGAGGACTTGAAGGTGAAGATGACTTGAAGATAGAGATGACTTGAAGGTGAAGATGACGAGGAATTGATGATGATCCAGATGATACAGAGAAGAAGGCTTGTACTAATAAATTGTGTCGAGAGAATACCGTCTTAGTTAAGAGGGAGTGTTGATGTAATTGTAACTTTGGAATGTATTCATCCATATATCTTATGTATTGTACCCCGATGTTTATTCCGGGATGTGTCTGTAATGTAATTGAGTCATGTCATACCCCGATGTTTATTCCAGGAAGTTTCTATAATGTAAACAAGTCATGTCAAGTCATTGTGGGTAACCCTCCTATTGGTCAAGGGTTAAAGTCCCCACAGTTGTGGGGCCCTAGGGTTATTAGACTATCCTAGAGAAGTTGACCCTAGGTGACTCATTGTAAGTCGAGGCAATAGTCCCCACCATTGTGTTAAGGATAAAACTCCTTGTTGGTCGGAGTAGGCAAAGTCCCCACAAGTTGTGGGGCACTAGGGTTATTAGACACTCCTAGAGATGTCGGATCTAGTAAGTAATTGTTAAGTGAGGCTGAAATGTTGGAGTGGGTTTCAAGTGAACGAAAGAATATAAATAGAGAGTGAGTCTCTCTATTTATCACACACACACTCACTCATTGGGGCGCATGAGTGAGAGGAGAAGTTGCTAGGAAAAGAGAGAGACTACTGCTGTCGGGAGATCATCTTTATGTTTTTGGGTTTTACTTTTGGTGTTGATTCTATCTCTGAGGAAGTTGCAGAGTTTTCTCCTTTATGGTTTCCTCGAGGAAAATTCTTTGTGTCTCTTGTCTCTTGTGTTTTATTGTTGTGCATGAATTCTCAGTTAAAGATCCTAATATCATAATGCTAGCTTGAATGATAAAAATATAACACAAAATGATTTTAATACTTTATTGATTTCAAAGGTTGTATAACAAGTTGCTTGTTGTTTTCGATTGTTTAGATCAAGCTGTGAAAGGGAATACTTTAGCCTTACTTAGTTAGTTTGACTAAAGCATGAAACTCTCCTATATTTTTTGTGTGTGCAGGTGTAGTATCCCTTAAGGGTTTCTCCGAAGTACTGGTTAGTTATTAGAACTAACAATTTAAGAAAGGAAGAATAAAAAATATGATCCTCTTAGAGTGAGAAGAAAAATACCCTAACTATAATCCTAGTTCGAATATTCATATTACTTCTTATATGCAATATCATTATCTTAAGATGCTATATGTTTGAACCATACTATTGATATTGGATATTATGATAAAGAAGTTCCCCGTCTTTATACATTGCTTAACATATGCCAAAAATTCTAGGGATACTATACTCTCGAAGGTGGAATAACATTTTGCATAAAAAAAACATCAATCTTAAAACAAGATTCGCCGGTTGATAAAAGAGATACTGGTATTAAAGAACCAAGGACGGGTATTTATAATGTTCAATTGAATTCCATGTGGTTTTTAAATGCCCCCCAAAGTTGTTGAGAGAATGATAGGGTTAAAACCCCAGGGTTTAAGGCGACACAAAAAACTGGGTCTTCTCTTTGGTGAAGTTTTTCTCTGGTGCTAGTTGTCTTCTTGTAAAACAATTGAGCTGCAGATGCTTTTTCTGGTTAAGTTTCAGCCTACAAGAAGCATGGAATTATCCTTCATCTCGATCCTCAAAACCATGTAAGCTTGTTTATCTTGCTCAGCTTGTCAGTGGGGTAAATAAACTGGGTTCTTGTATGGATAGAACCATAAATAAACTGAGAATGTAAAGCAATCTCGTCTTATTTGTTTTACCCTTATATTTTTTCCTTAATGTAATTTTCTTAAATTTAAAATATTTAACCTCCAGAATTGTAACAATGAGCAGGTTCACCATGAGGGTTCTTAGCGACAGAGGTAAAGCTTAAGACCAGGCTAGGACGACTCTTCAATTGGTAAGACTAAGGTATTTCTTGGATCACTTGTCATTGGGTTTAGTGTATATATCAGAAACTTGCAGATTCTCCATCATGTCAGTTTGATAATGCTATGATGCCCCTGATTAAAAAACAAATAGTAAGGGATCACCATGGAATCCTTTAGAGGATTATGCCACTCTGTAATGTTTTAAAACATTTTCCATAATTTCTTAAATACAATAAGAGGGTCTCAATACTGCATCTCATTTTAAAGGACAAAAGTAATTTTCAAACAATATCAAAATAGTGGAGTCTTGCGACTTCCTCTGGAAGTAATGAGGTTTACGGTACTTTTATTACGATTTTGAAAGTTTATAATACAATATTCACTTGGTTTAATACTATGGACAAGTGCTTACTCTGTCGATTTTAATTGTGGAAATTGACACACTAAAAACTTGGCTTCTATAAAAAAGTTGCTGGTAGGATGCGAACCCATGAGGGTTTTACACCTTTCATAGAGATTGTTTCAATACTCACTCTGTAATGTTCTTACCTAGCAATGTTGTTCTAGGATTTAAACCATTGTCGCATTCTATAAAATATTGTTTTTTTTGTACTAACCTACGAGGGTTTTGAAAATATCATCCTACTTTTAGTCATCTGATAGGTGCTATGTTGCGGCATCTGGTTTTCTATTTACCCATACTCTTACTTTGTTTTTAGAAGTTATAAATGAACCTAGGGTTTAATTCTCTTCTGCATAAGTTTGGTATTTATTTTACTATACAAACCTTAGTTAGATTATAAGGCTATGAGTTATGTTTTTATAATAATTTAATAGTATGTATGTATATATGTAAGCACTAGATTTAACTAAAAAAAATCTTTGTATCTGTTATATGGAGATGAGGATTTTATTCTAATTCTAGCATAAATGTTTCTACTGTTAATAACATAGACTAAATAAAAATGACTAAAAAGTAATAGCATTGTATGCATTATACGAAGATAATTTTTTTTTGAAAAGAATGTCTTAAGAAGAAATGTGCTCCACTGGATAATCAATTTATCATTACCCTTAAACTCAAATATGTAAGTAAATAAAATACTATAAACTTCGTAGTCCTAGAACAATAACAAAACAATTTCAGATCCATAATTCAGGACATAATAAATTCATTAATTTTATAAGAATTACTGAGCATAATTTAAATAAATATACAGATCTAAAATAAAATAATAGTTGAACCTGGATAGAGTGCAGAAAATGGGACAAAAACCCAGGGAAGATTGTTCCACCCAACCTTTTCCTGAAGCAGTCAAATCACTTGCTTAGGACCCCCGAGATTACTCACTGCACCAACAGGATGGAGATCTTTGCTACACAATATACTTTTGTAACTTAGCTCTCATCAATAAAATTATCTCACCAATTCACTTTAGCTATCCCCTCATCAAATGCTTTATGCGCTTGGATTTTCAGTTTTCAAAAATCACAAAGTTCATTCTCTTAGAAATCAGAATGAGTGGTGATCCTCTTGCTCAATTTGATGGTTTATATAATATTTCCTAGGTCTTAGGGTCAGTTTTGGAATTTAACAAGCCACCCATCTTAGTTCCCCCTCTCAAGGAACATGACCACTTTTTTAGGGATTATGCTCCTTCAACATCTAGAAGGTGAATGCTAGTGCTGCCGCTTGTCAACCATTCTTCTACACCTGCTCCTTCCTCCTAGTAGGAAGTGAACACTCATTTAACAGTCTCCCCTAAATAGGTGTCTCCTTTTATTAATTAATAAAATAAAAAAATCTTCAATTATAGTCATCCTTGACCCATTTGGTCATAAACTTTACAATAAAAATTAACATAATGTTTTTGATGAAATAAATAATAAATATTTTTTTCTTTTTCAGATTTGGATATGTTACAAACACCCTCCCTTAAGCTCAACATCGTCCTCGATGTTGCTTAAGTTATTCTGAATCTTCTTTGAACAGAGGTGGATATGCTACCTGCATATCGCTCTCTAGTTCCCAAGTCGTTTCATCTGGAATGGGGTGTTTCCACTGCACCTTTACCTGTCCAATGGTGCGATTTTAGAGAAAAATATCCCTCCTGTCGAGAATACAATCCAATTCCAATGAAAAATATCCTTTTGGTTCTACTTGAATCAAATTCCAGTAAATCACCTGAGTAGCATCATGTATATACTTTTTCAAAATAGAAATGTGAAAAACATTGTGTATCCTAAGATTAGGTGGTAAAGCTAGTTGATAAGACACCAGACCCACTCTTTCCAATATCTCGAATGGTCCACAATACTTGGGTGCTAATTTAGCACGGCTCCCTAATTGAAAGGAGCTCTTTCTTGCTTTAACTTTAACAAACACATGCTCATCGACTTGGAATTCCTTTGGAGTTCTTTTAAGATCGGCATGACTCTTTTTCCTGTCTTGAGCAATTTTCAAGTTGCCTTGCATTTTTTTTACTGTTAGTTCTAATGCTTTTAACATGTCAGGTCCTAACATCATTGATCTACTAGATTACTCCATGTAATATGAGTGTTACAGTTTCTACCATATAATATTTCAAAAGGACTAATATTTGCTGAGGCCTGATAATGGTTATTGTAAGCAAATTCAACTAGATGCAAATAGTGTTCCCACTTCTTGGGATAATCACTAACATATATTCGAAGCATATCTTTTAGTACCTGATTACCTCTTTCTATTTGTCCACCCATTGCGGTTGATAAGAAGTACTAAAATTTAATTTAGTGTCTAACCCTTTAAATAAAGTTTTCCAAAAATTACCTGTAAATTTAGGATCTCGGTCAGAAATAATTACCTTTTGGATTCCATGCAAACAGAATATTTCTTTCATGAAGATATATGCAATGTTAGCAGCTTTGTGGGTTGTTTTAACATGAATAAAGTGTGTTTTTTTACTTAACTTATCTACAACCACCATTATAGAATCATTATGTTTCTAGTTTTTAGATAAACCAGTTACAAAGTCAAGACTTATGACTTCCCATTTCCAATTGGGGATTGGTAATGGCTGTAGCAGGCATGCTGGGTGTTGATGTTCAGCGTTAACTTGCTGACACTCAATACGCCTAGCTAAAAATTCCGCAACCTCATTCTTCATGTTTAACCAAAAGTACTATATTCTTAACATAGTTATCATTTTCTGATACCTCGGATGTCCTGAATATGGACTTTTGTGAATCTCATTCCGAATCAACAGCTTAACTTTTGGTACATTTGGTACATAAAGTTTGTTTTTAAACAGTATTAGACCATTTTTATTAAAATTGTAATTTGTAATTATATTTTTGGATGTATTCTAAGTTATCTTTTCCTTTAAATTCTAGGTCCTGCTTTATACCTTCTTCCAATTTATTTTCCAAATCAGTTTTATAACTACTAATGGTAGCCACAAAACTTGTTACAACATTTCTTCTCAAGGCATCAACCACTTTGTTTTCTTTCCCTTTAATATGTTTGATCTCAAAATCATATTCGCTAAGGAAAGCTAGCCATCTAGCTTGCCTCAGATACTTTAAACTTATGTTATCCGACATTAGCAAGAATATTTTACCTATTAAGTGATGACGCCACATTTTTAAAGCATGAATTATTGTAGTCAACTCTAAATCATAAGTTGCATAGTTCTTTTCATGAATTTTTAATTTTCTTGATTTGTATGCAATTGCATGTCCTTACGGTTAGCACCCCTCCCAAGCCTTCGTTGCATGCATCATTGCATACGACGAAGTCTTTGTCTGGGTCTGCTATTTTTAGGATGGGTGTGGTAGTTAATAATGCTTTTAGTTTATTAAAACTGTCTTCACATTTCTCATCCCAAATAGATTTCTTACCCTTTTTCTGTAATGAAGTTATAGGGTTCGCAATTCTTGAAAACCCTTCAATAAATTTTCTGTAGTACCTTGTTATCTCCATAAAGGATCGTACATCGGTTACATCCTTAGGAACATGCCAATCAATAATAGCTTTTATTTTATCTGAGTCCATTGATATCCCCTCTTCGGATATTATGTGTCCCAAATATTGTATTTTATCTTTATAAAAATCACATTTGTTGAACTTAGCATATAGCTGATGTTCTCTTAACACTTGCAAAATTATCTTTAGGTGTTCATCATGCTCTTCTTTTGTCTGAGAATAAATTAATATGTCATCTATAAAGACGACTACAAATTTGTCTAGATACTTACTTAACACACTGTTCATTAAGAACCTAAAGGTTTTTGGTACATTGGTTAGCTCGAAGTGCATAACCTTGAATTCATAATTCTCGTATCTTTTCCGGAAAGCCGTTTTAAAAATGTCTTCATCTTTAATTCTAACTTGGTGATAACCAGACCTTAAGTCGATTTTAGAGAATATCGTCGTTTCGCGTATCTAAACGAACAGATCGTCAATGCAGGGTAGAGGATATATGTTTTTAATCATCATTTTATTAAGTTGACGGTAGTCTATGCATAATCATAGACTATCATTCTTCTTTTTAACAAAAAGGATTGGTGCTCCCCAAGGGGATACACTTGGTCTTATGTAATATTTATCCATTAACTCTTGTAATTGTAATTTAAGTTCATTCAACTCCAAGTTGTTCATTCGATAGGGATCTTTCAAATTAGGTACTGCTCCAGGTACTAATTCAATTATAAAGTCCAGATCTTGTTTAGGAGGCAACCTTGGAATTTCTTCTGTGAATACATCCACGAAATATTGCAAGATCGAGATATACTCGAGTCCCGGTTTAATTTATTTATTAACTTGTTCATTTTTTATAATGTGCACAGCAAAGACCTTACAGCCCTTCCTTACAGCCTTTTTCATTTGTAAGGTTGAAATTTGTCTAACAGATATCTTCCTAGGAATTCCTATAACATTAATTCTTTCTCCCTCCTTATTCAAACAAATAAAAGTCTTTTGAAAGCAGCTTAAAATCACTTGGTGTTTTTGAAGCCAATCCATTCCTATGAGAATATCGTAAGATCCTAAAGGTAGCACATTTAGTTTAACCTGAGTTTCAAACCGATTCATCATCAATTTACAACTTTCAACATAAGTTACTACCTTTCTTTTAGTTCCTGTGGCTAGCTGGACTAGCCATGATTTTTCAAACTTTTGTAAAGACAATTTACACTTTTCAACTATGCTAGGAGAAATATAACTTAGACTAGCTCCTAACATTCAATATGGAAACATAGAAATTTTGGATCATACCTTGCACTTCTACCATAGAAGTCTGGTGATCCGCTTGTCGGTTCTCCAGAGCCGCATTTATCCTGTGCATCTCATTGGCCACATCTCCAACTGTTTCTTCTTCTTGGACTGTGTGTATGCTGCTTATGTTTCCTTTCCGATTCGGACAATATTTGGAATAGTGTGGTCCTTGGCATTCCTAGCATTTGACAGGTTCGAGCCATTGTTCAGTATTTCTAACAAAATTGTTAGATAAATCCTTGCCCTTTGATGCTACAGTATTATGGGGTACTTTGTTCTTAAAATCAGTTTTCTGATAGTTCTTTTTGGATAAGTTCTGTGAATTACTCCCAAAATTTTTGTTTGACTTGAACCCTCTTCTCTATTGATCAAAATAACTTGTATTTTTAGTCTTCCAATTGGGCATACTTTCTCTTTTCTTTCCTTGCTCATAAAAAAATCCTTCCTTCCTCATAGCTTCCTCCAAGGTTTTCAGATTGTCAAACTCAATCCTATCCTTAAAGCTAGCAGATAAACAACTTAGAAACCGTTTGATTTTCATCTATTATGTATGGTACGTATCTCAGCAGACTTAAGAACTTGCTGCTTGGTTCCTTCATGGTCAAGGAACCTAGTTTTAAGTCATAAAATTCCCTTGCTCTGTCCTAATAATACTGTTTAGGCAAACACTTTCTCTTGAAGTACTTTTAAAAAAATCTCCAAGTCAAGTACTTCTCTTTCATATTTTTTACCTTCTTTATATCTTGCCATCATATGTCGGCTTTTTCGGTCAAATTGTAAATAGCCATTTAAAACTTCAATTTGTCAGAATAATTGTAAATTTGGAAGTATTTCTTCATTCCTGACAGCCAGGCTTCTGCTTCCCCATTGAACATTGGAGGCTTTTTTTTCTTGAATTCTCCAGAAATATCTTCGTAGGGTTTATACTTATTTTTCCTAGGTTTTTGGTCACTTTCACTGTTGTCACTTATGTATCCTTGTCTTTTCCTATGTGACCTTGGTTTAACCTTTGAGGAGGATTCACTATCAGGATCCTTTATGTTTATAGTACGTTGTGTTAGAATCCGTTTTGATTACACTTCTTTTATCTTTTTCCCATTTATTCATTATATCCAATAGGTATTCATTCAGCTCTAAAATTATTTGATTATCTTGTTTCACAGTTTCAATTTCATCCTTCAACTCTCTGACTGTTTGTCATAATTCTGGAATATTCAAATCCACATAAAATTTATCAGGGTTATCATGTTGAGGACCATTCTCAGCAGATGCTTCAGCATTATCCATTTCTTGCAATTTTTTTTTTATATTTCTATACAGAAATATTTACAAATAAAATTAATACACTACTTTTTCTTTATAAGCGAGTGATCCAATCAGGCCTAGTGTTGAAATCTTGCTCTGATACTACTTGTAACATCCCCTAAAATTTCGTAAAACAAAAAAAAAAATTATTACATGAAGCATTAAAATTTCTCAAGATAACATTTAGAGAGTTGTTAATACCTTGTCTGGTGTCAAAATTTCGTCAAGTAAACTGGTTGACATTATGGTGTGATCAAACTGCTTTTAATACTTTGTTGATTTCAAAGGTTGTATAACACGTTGCTTGTTGTTTTCAATTATTTAGATCAAGGTGTGAAAGGGAAGACTTTAGCCTTACTTAGTCAGAGTAAAAAAAAGCATGAAACTCTACTCTATTTTTTTGTGTGCAGGTGTAGTCACCCTTAAGGGTTTCTCCGAAGTACCGGTCAGTTCTTAGAACTAACAATTTAAGAAACGAAGAAGAAAAAATATGATCCTCTTAGAGTGAGAAGAAAAATACTCTAACTATAATCCTAGTTTGAATCTTCATATTTCTTCTTATATGCAATATCATTATCCTAAGATGCTATATGTTCGAACCATACTATTGATCTTGGATATTATGATAAAATAGTGCCCTAGCTTTATACATCGCTTGACATATGCCAAAAATTCTAGGGATACTATACTCTCCAAGCTGGAATAACATTTTGCATAAAAAAAACACGATCTCAAAACAAGATTCGTCGGTTGATAAAAGAGATACGGGTATTAAAGAACCATGGATGTGTCTTTGTAATGTTCACATGACTGCCATGTGGTTTTTAAATGCCCCCCCCGCAACCTGTCGATAGAATGATAGGGTGCAAAACCCTAGGGTTTAAGGCAACATGAAAATAGGGTCTTTACTTTGGTGAAGTTTTGTCTGGTGCTAGTTGTCTTCTCGTAAAACAATTGACCTTTCGATGATTTGTCTTGTTAATTTTCGGCCTACAAGCAGCGTGGAAGGAGCCTTCATCTCGATCCTCAAAACCTTGTAAGCTTGTTTATCTCTCTTAGCTTGTCGGTGGGGCAGATAAACTGGGCTCTCATTTGGATAGAACCATAAATAAACTGAGAAGGTAAAGCATTCTCGTCTTATTGTTTTTACCCTTATATTTTGTCCTTAATGTAATTTTCTTAAATTTAAAATATTTAACCTCCAGAATTGTAACAATGTGCAGGTTCACCATGAGGGTTCTCAACAATAAAGGTAAAGTTTAAGACCACGCTGGGATGACCCTTCAACCGGTAAGACTAAGGTCTTCCTTGGATCACTTGTCATTGGGTTTAGTGCATATATAAAAAACTCACGGATTCTCCATCATGTTGGTTTGATAATTCTATGATGCCTCTAATTAAAAAAAAATAGTAAGGGATTACCATGGAATCCTTCAGAGGATTATGCCACTCTATAATGGTTTAAAACGTTTTCCATAATTTGTTAAATATTGTAACTACCCTAGAAGGTCTCGATATTGCATCTCATTTTAAGGGATAAAAGTAATTTTTTAGACAGTATCAAAATAGTGGAGTCTTGCTACTTCCTCTAGAAGTTTTGGGGTTTACGGTACTTTTATTACGATTCTGAAAGTTTATATAATATAGTCTTCACTTGATTTAATACTGTGGATAGGTGCTTACTCTGTCGATTTTACTTGTGGAAATTGACACACTAAAAACTTTGTTTCTATATAAAAGTTGTTGGTTGGAAATGAACTCATGAGGGTTTTACACATTTCGTAGAGATTGTTTCAATACTCACTTTCAAATGTTCTTACCTAGCAATGCTGTTCTAGGATTTAAACCACTGTCGCATTCTATAAAAGATATATTTTTTTGTACTGAGCTACGAGGGTTTTGAAAACATCATTCTGATTTTATTCATTTGATAGGTGCTATGTTGTGGCGTTTGGTTTTCTATTTACCCAAACTCTTACTTTGTTTTTAGCAGTTATAAATGAACCTAGGGTTTAATTCTCTTTTACATAAGTTGGGTATTTATTTTATTATACAAACCTTACTTAGATTATAAGGCTAGGAGTTATGTTTTTATAATAATTTAATAGTATGTATGTATATATGTAAGCACTAGGTTTAACTAAAACAAATATATGTATATGTTCTACGGAGATGAGGATTTTATTCTAATTCTAGCATAAATGTTTCTACTGTTAATAACATAGACTAAAGAAAAATGCCTAAAAAGTATATCATTGCATGCATTATACAGAGAGAAAAAAATTTGAAAAGAATATCTTAAGAAGAAATGTACTCCACTGGATAATCAATTTATCATTACCCTTAAACTCAAATCTGTAAGTAAATAAAAGACTATAAACATTCATATTCCTAGAACAATACCAAAACAGTTTCAAATCCATAATTCAGGACATAATCAATTCATTACTTTTATAAGAACTACTAGACATAATTTATATAAATATACAGATCTAGAATAAAATAACAGTTGAACCTGGATAGAGTGCAGAAAAGGGGACAAACATCTTGGGAAGACTATTCCACACAACCTTTTCCTGAAGCAGTCAAATCACTTGCTTAGGACCCCCGAGCTTGCTCACTGCACCACCAGGACGGATATCTCTGCTATACAACAGACTTCTACAACTTAGCGCCCAACAACAAACTTATCTCAGCAATTCACTTTAGCTATCCCCTCATCAAAATCTTTGTGTGCCTGACTTTCAGTTTGCAGCAATCACAAAGTTCATTCTCTCAGAAATAAGAATGAGTGGTGAGCCTCCTGCTCAATTTGATCGTTTATATAAGATTTCCTAGGTCTTAGGGTCAGTTTTGGAATTTAATGAGCCACGTAGCTCAGTTCCACCTCTCAGGGAGCATGACCACTTTTTAGGGATTATGCTCCTACAACAACCAGAATGTGAATGCTAGTGCTACCACTTGTCAAGCAACCTTCTACAGCTGCTCCTTCCTCTTAGTGGGTAGTGAACAATCATTTAACAGTCTCCCTTGAATAGGTGTCTCCTTTTATTAATTAATAAAATAAAAAATTCTTCAATTACAGTCATCCTTGACCCACTTGGTCATAAACTTTACAATAAAAATTAACATTATGTTTTTGTTGAAATAGATTATATATATATATATATATATATATATATATATATTCAGTTTTGGGTATGTTACACAAGTGATCAAAGGACAACAAAAGATTGTGGGTATTTCAAATGGTTGGCCTTACCAGGATTGAAGTGAATGACTGTAAGTGGTTTTCCAAGATGCCTCCTCTAAGTACTCAACGACATAAAATGACGAAACCTGATTTTTTTCCAGTAGTGAATAGCAATTCAGAGAAATCCGATACATGTAAGATACAATGAAAATGGAATAGTAGCCTTTGATAGTTTTTGGTAGATTCAAAGTAGAAAATATGTGAACAGAAACCTTGGTATAATGATGGTTGTTTTATGGTTTTCTTTATATTTCTAAATATATCTATTATTGTAATATAAGTGTGCTATGGTTATGGTTTTTTTTTTTTTATGTTATTTCATTGTGAAGTTTCTTTTTGGTTATTTTGAAGCATTAGCTCTAGTTCTCATGTGAATTATGAGTGAGATGGCTCATAAAATCTATGATATGGAAGTAAGAAAACAAGTTGCAATGAAAGTGTTTATATATAACATCTGAGAGTGGTCATGAACATTATATAATATCTGAGAGAGGTCATGAACATTTCATGGGAAATATTTAAGCAATCCAATAATAAATAAATTTACCAAGTATGAGCATGTTTGTAGGTAATATGATGTTTTAATTTCCTTTCAAATTACAACATAAAAAAATGTAAATTTTTAATATATTAATATTTATTTTAATTTATTAATGTATATTTTTTTTCCAAAGTGTACATATTTAATCCAACGTGATAGGAGAGTTGTGACTTGTGTTAGAATGATTTGATTGAATAAATTATGTTTACTTTTCGAAATGTAAATATTTAATTTTGATGTGATCATTAAATGTAGAAATTATTTTTATTTTTCAAAATGTAAATATTTAATTTTGACTTTTGATCTGATCATTGAATGAATATTTAATTTTGATGCGATTATTGAATGAAGAAAACAAATTTTTTTTTTTTCCAGAGAAAAAATACCGGTCTTTGTTATTCAATGAGAATCAAAAGACATACATAAACTTCATCGTAGTATATGCAAGTCAAGTTCAGCTGCACACATGAAAATAAAAGACAAAAAACTAGCAGCAAGCAACCAAATGAGCAGAAAATATAAAGTCCGAACTAAGCAGACTTTTCTCATCATTCCTGAGTGATTCAGGTCAGAAATTCTCCAGCATGTTGGTGCAATTCATGCAGATCATCCAGAACAAAAATCTGCTTGCTGATAGGCTATCTATGAGAGAACAGGCAGAAATATAACATGTGAAATACCAATACATGAGATGCTGAAATATGGAAATAAAGAACATCTCAAAAAAGTCTGAAATGACCATCCTCAATGGCCTTCCCATCCAAAAATTCAGTGTAAAGTGCAAGACCAATGTCTAAATTCACAGCCTTCTTAGATAGACTGTCAGCCAGCATATTATGTTCACGGAAGGTGTGCATGAAGTTCACCTGAGGGGCCAATCTTTTCATATATTTTATATCTTCGCACCAGTGTATGAGAGAGGGCATATCAAGAGCAGTAAGTTCATTGATCCATGAAATGATCACCATAGAATCTCCATGAATCAATCGAATGGGCAATCCCATTAAATAGCTCACTCTTAGGACAACCCATAATGCCAATAGTTTAGCCCTTGTGTTAGTACTCCTGCCACAACCCAATGAGAAACAAAAGTGATGGGTTTCACTTATATAGATCACAAACCTGGCTCCTCTCGCCTTCTCAGTAGCTGCTCCATCGAAATACCCGCAAGGAAAGACATGCTTCGGTTTAGTTCCAATCAGTCTGCATTTTTTGACTTTTTTGGGCATAGGGTAGAGATCAGAATGGATCACAATACGAGAGATAAGGACTGATAAACAAGGTTTTTGGTTCTCAAAGATACAATTATTGCGAGAGATCCAGATGTGCCAGAATATGAACAAAGGGATATATCTAAAGGGAGCAGAGCTGGCAGTATTGTGAAACCAAAGATTGAGAAAAATAGGGACAGAGCTGAGGGGAGGTAGAGTAAAGCCAAAGCGAGCGGAGAAGTATGAAAATAACTGCAGCGAGAAAGAGCACTGTAAGAAAAGGTGCTCAACATCTTCAGTAAATCTCTCACAATGAACACACCTACTTGGACCAGTAAATCCACGAGACTGTAGATGGTTCCAAGTAAGAATTTTGTCATTTGTCATGAGCCAGCAGAAACAAACAAGTTTAAGAGGGATGTTGAATTTCCAAAGAGAGTCAAGAACCGACAAATGTACCCCCGCATCAAAATCATCAAAAATGCTATCGTACCCTTTTGCAGCACTGATATGGCCCATGAAATTACTGTGAGACCAGATGAGAGAATCCCGGGATTCCTTTAATCTGATCCTGTTAAATTCCAATCCTTTAATATAAGAGTCCCACAGATCTTTCCACTCAGCACTAAGGTCTAAATCCGCTGCAGAAAACCAATAGCCATCAGCTAATTAGGTGCGGTTCCTTGCTTGGTCTAGAGTAGTGATCCCATAATCAGTCAAATACTCTCTCATCTCTGCTGGGAGAGTGAAGGAGGAATTCATTCCAGCCACCGGATCCACTCCAATAATAACCTCAGAACCACAGCCCACTTTCCATAGCAGACCTCTCCCAAGCCATGGCAGAGTCTTTAAAAATCCTTTCCATATGGGAGAGGCAACCCCATAACAGAACTCCTTTTTGCGTAACCAGGTGTGTAGGGGCATGTTCCTCATATATTTCGAAGAAAGGATACAGAACCAGATGCCAGAGCTGTTCAAAGCATACCAGAAATATTTCAATCTCAATGAAAGACTGAAACAATGAAGATGTTTAATACCCCATCCCCCAAGGTTACAAGGACGAGCAATAAGGTGCCAATCCACAAGGTGAAACTTCTTTAAATGCCGTGAAGACCCCCATAGGAAAGAGAAGATAATTTTTCTGAGTCTATCCAGTATGGAGGAAGGGATTGGCACCAGGGCCATCCAGTAAACAGGTAAACTGGTTAAGACAGAACGAATCAGCACCAACCGACCACCCAAGGAAAGCAGTTTATAAGACCAGTGATTAATACGCTTCTCAAATCTAGAAATGAGCCAATGCCAATCCCGAAATAAGTAACCCGTGGGCTTCAAGAAGTATCCCAAATATGTAAATCCATGATTGAGATGAGAAAATCTGAAAGGCAGAAGACCAGTAATCCTGCAAGGAGGGAAGCGTCCAAATCATTGTGAATAAAACAGGATTTGTCCAAGTTGATTTTCATACCGGATGCCTCATAGAATGTATCAAGTACAACTTGGAAAGCAACCCACTCCTTGAAGGTACCCTTACCAAATAAGATTACATCATCAACAAACAGTAAATGTGTAAGGGAGAGGTGAGCTGATATCTTAATACCTCTGATAGACCCATTTCTCTTAGCATCTTCAAGAAGAAGGCTGAGTCCTTCAATGACTAAAATGAAGAGAAGGGGGGATAAAGGACACCCCTGACGGATACCCCGGGAAGCCTGAAAGAAAGAAGAAGGGGAGCCATTGACAAGGATAGTGAAATTAGCAGAAGAGATACACCCCATGATCCAATTCACTCCCACCAGGGGTACCCCAATCTGAATGAGAATCAGTCGAATATAGGTCCAATTAACTCTATCAAAAGCCTTTGTCAAATCCAGTTTAAGAATGAGGGAACTCAACTTTTTTGTATGGATAGAATGGAGGGCTTCATGAGTGATGGCAATGGGTTCAATAATCTTACGGTTCTTCAAGAAACCGAACTGTTGAGGAGAAATAGCGGAGTCAAGGAAAGGCTTGAGTCTCAAAGCTGCTATCTTAGAGATCATTTTGTAGCTCAAGTTACACAGCGATATGGGTCTAAAATCAGCAAAGGACTCAGGAGAATCGGTTTTAGGAATGAGAGCTATAAAGGTAGAATTGAGAGAGGAAGAGACACTACCAGAAAGTCTAGAGGATTCCACTAATGTCACAAGGTCAGGGCCCAGCAAGTCCAAAAAGTAAAGATAGAATTCCACCGGCCATCCATCAGGACCAGGTGCCTTGTCCTTTTTGAATGACTTCAAAGCCTTCTCCACATCAGAAAGTAGTATAGGGCGTGTAAAGGCATCATAATCATCACCAGAAATGTAGGAGGGGAAGAGACGGATAATCCTGAGCTGAGCCAAAAGATTAGCAGAGTGATCATCTGCAAAAATATGTTCAAAATGTCGGACCCCAAGAGTTTTAAGACCAAGGTCGTCAGTGACCCAGTTTCCATAATCATCCTTCAAATTCCAAATGGCATTTTGATTTTTGCGAGCTGATGCCACATAATGAAAAAATTTAGTATTGGCATCCCCTTCCAAGGCCCAAGTAATCCTGCTTTGTAATCTAGCAGAGGAAATCTCATGTTTCATCAAAATATGTAATTCAGCTTGAAGTGAACTCAATCTACCCTGCTGTTCAATAGACAATAAAGAGGATTGGGAAGAAAGAAGAAGAGTGTTAATTTCTTCCTCCAAGTGTACAGATCGATCCTTCAACTATGATAGATTCAGCTTTGGTCCAAGCTTTTACTTTTACTTTTAGAAGGCGAAGCAGAGAAGGGAGCTTGTTTGGGACATCCGAATTTGCACCAGCATGTAAGCCAGGCCATACAGAATCTACCATATTAACAAAGTCCGAATTCAAAATCCATGTATGGTTAAATTTGAAGGGAAACAAGCATGTGTATGAATGGTCACTCCAGTCAAATAAGATAGGAAAGTGGTCAGATATACCACATCTATGTGCCCAGACTCGATGACGGGAGAGAGAATTTAAAAGCTGTTCCGAGAGCATAAAGCGATCCAGCCTTTTGGAAATGCCTTCATCACCCTTCCTCCCATTTCTCTAGGTGGGACCAGAATACGGAGGGGCAATATCCACAAGGTGATGTGCATCAAATAAATGAGTGAAAAAAGGTCCAAGGGGATCAATCTGAGCTCGATGACCCCAAATTTCAGAAGCGTTAAGGGTAAGATTTAAATCACCAGCCAGTATAAGGTTGGGGAGAGAGAGGAGCCCACCCGACGCCACAGCAGTCCAGAAAGTGTCCCTATTAAGGTAAGGTCCATAAACATTGAGGATGGAGATAGGAGCAGTCGAATCTCTGAAAGAAGCCTTGAGTAATATACCAGCCAGGGTATGGTAAGCTTTACATCTTAGCTTCAGGGGGTTCCATCCAGAAAGAATGCCACCTGAAATACCTTCAGAACTGAGGGCACAAAATTCCCAACCAGGGCAAAGTTTGGAAAAAGCAAGAAGAGCAGGATAGGTGCTAACCATGGTCTCCTGAAAAAGTACAATATCCGGGGAAAGTGATCTTAACATAAGACGAAGGCGTTTGTGTTTAACAGGGCCCCCCAACCCACGCACGTTCAGGGAGAGAATACGCATCATGTATCAGTATGGGGAGGGGTCTTAGCTCTAAGGACCCGATGTGCAGAGGTGGCAGGCTTACGAGCGGCATGTTTCAGTCTATTGGATAACGGAGTAAAAGGGGCAGGGGCAAGAGACTCCGGAACAGTGGACGTGGAGGGTTTTTTCTTTTTTTCTGATAGTAACGTTCTCAAAATGGATGGACTCCAAAGGAAGAACTGAAGGGGACTGCGGGGTTTTATCAGTAAAGATATTCAAAGTTTTTTGTAATGAGGGGTCATCAAAAGAAGGAGAACCGACAGGGCTAGGAGTGCTAGTGGGGACGAGAGGGGGGAAATCCGAATCAATGAAGAGGGGTCTGGTAGGCTCCAAAGAGGAGTCAGCAGTATTTTTGTCACGCAGGGACCCGTCAACAGTGGTATCGGTGAAAGGAATCTGAGGGGATCGAGAGGGAGAGGAAGCAATAAAAGGTGAAGGAGTATTGAATGAAGTGTTTAAAGGTGGTCGAGAAGGGGAATCGTCCGTAGGTGAGGGGGAGAGAGTTGAGGAGGAAGGACAAACAGTACCAGGATTAGAGGGTCCAGTAAGATGGGGCAAATCCGAGAGGGGACGAGAAGGGGAGGGCAGGGGTAAGGAAGTCCTTTTTGTAATCAAAGATTCCAAGAAAGCTATATCAGAGTCATTTACCTCTCCAAACTGCGAACATGTGATATTAGGTGCAATGGTGGTCACTACAGGTCGAGGCGTGGACATACCATCCAGGCGCGAGGAAGGTGAAGGGGAGGAGGTCAGAGGAGATAAAGGTTCAACATTAAAGTCCGGGGAAGAAAGAGATGAATGAAGTGAGGGACATGAGCGTCTCAAGTGACCAGTCGCTCTACAACAACTGCATCGGAATGGAAGCCCTTGAAAATCGAGACGTTGGGATATAGAATGATCGCAACACAGAATCTCAATGTCTGCCGGCAAACCATGGGATACATCCACCTCAATAAGAATTCTGGAAATCCTTTTATCATAAGTATTCATAAAATCCTCCTCCACAGCCACAAACCTCCCGATCGTGTTCCCAATGCCTTCGAGTATGGAGCGATTCCATAACGGGAAAGGCAAGCCAGGTAATAGGACCCATAAGTGGCGCTTTTTTACCCTTTCCCGAGCCGGATCAAAGTTGACGTGCCACCTGTCCAGTACCAGAGAGCCATTCCCTACCCTCCAAGTCCTATTGAGAACTGAGGTGGCGTGTGCTTCCTCCAGGAAAACGATGACAATCCAACCCCTAACCAAAAGACTGATCGTAGGCACGTAAGTTAAAAAGGGTTTCCACTGCACAGAGGCCCATTCGAACCAGCTCTTTTTGTCCATCGTGGCATATTCAAGCCTCCCGATAAGAGCCCGGGAGCATAAAGCCTCCACATGGTCAAGATAAATATCTCTACCAACTATAAACCGCAGTCTATTGTCCAAAATCTTATAAGCTTTGGCCTTTCTTCGGCGCCGATGGCGCGAAGTCCCCATAAGTGCCTCCGACATGGCTCAGAATACAACAGAACAACAATATATAAACTATAACAACAGTGCAAATAGTGACATCGGCCACACTGGGTAAAAATGATATAAACTTCGAAATAGGTAGAAAATTCCCTAGTCCCAGTCTTAGGTGACCGCAGAAACCCCAATACCCAAGCACAAATCACCGCGGGGATAACCAGACCACAACACACCGCAGATACGGAGACGACCGGATATCAAAAGAAGGTATATAAACCCCAGAGCAAAGGAGATAGTCTTCAAGCCGTAAGAAAAAACACAACACCGGATCAAATCCAAGTGACAAACCCTTCAGCTCAAATAAACAAACCCGAAGCATGAGTAGAGAGGATCCCCGGAGTCACTTCCCATCGAGTGGACCCAAACCCATGTGCAGAATGTGCCAGAGCCGGAGCGTAATCATCAAGAATCCCATTAGAGTAAAAAAAGGTAATACGACAAAGAGGGTCGTAAAAATACCAAAGCCCAAAAAAACGACAATGATAGCCATAGATAAACCAAGAGGGTTGCACCAGTAAACCGCGAACACCAAAACCGGGGAGGCCAATACAATCGAAACCCCCAAACCAGCAGCTAGAAACCAGTCCAAGGACAAGACATAAGGTGCGACAGTGCGACACAGCATAACCCAGAAAGAATCGCCATCAAAACTGAAAAATGTGAAGGGATCCAAAGAGCAAGGGCAATAAAATACCCTACTACCTCAAGTCAACCAATAAAAGGCACGCACCTGGACAAAATACCCCAGTCATACAGATAAGAATCAATCGCCCAAAACCCAAGACCTCATCATGAGCACTCATGCCCACATGCACTGAAAGGGACTAGGCAAGAAAGGAAACTTTAGGAAACCCTTAAAAGACTAATAGAAACTGCAAAGTCGGAGGGTGGCGAACCAGAGACCCGACAAAAAAGGGACAGACCGCAAACGCCAACAGCAATGATGATCATTCCCACTTTATTAGACTGGTTGGTACTAGTCCTCATCTCTGAGGAGGGACTCCAGTCGTTGGCGGTTGCTAAGGTGCCCAAAAACCAGCACTGAACAAGGAAGAAGCCTAGAATGAAGTGAGGGCTCTACAAAGGAGATATCCCCCACCCAGATACAGGAGACAGCCTCAGAACAAGCGGGTCCACACCCCCCCACCAAAAGCCCGAGGAAAAATGGGAACAAAAGGAAACCGCACAGAGAGAGTCAGATAATACAGATCAAACCTGACAACGGCACAAATCCCGCATCGAAAAGATGACCGGAGCAGCCCCTCCGACGACGATGTCTTGCCAGTAGACCAATCCTACATTCCCAGCAACCCACGAGCTCAGAAACCCACGTTCGTTCCGCCAGCCGATACAGCCCCCACATGCAGGTCCACACACCCCCCACCAAAAAGCCCGAGTTAAAATGTGGAAAGTATCATGTGATACAGTATCAAACCTGGCCACGACGCATAACCTGCGTCAAATAGTGTACCGGAACAGTCCCACAGACGACGAGTTCAAGCCTGCAACCCAAACGTACATCCCAGAAACCCGCGGGCGCAGAAACCCCCAAGTTGACAACACAAGGATTTAGTTTTGATGTAATCAAAGAATTGCGTTGGTGTGATTCAAAAGTGTAATCTTATGTTTCACAATTTTTTTGTTTTTGTTTTTATTATTATTATCTATAATAGATATAAAAATCGTAGTGGATGATCATTTTATAAATATTTTTTAAAATATTTACTTTTAAAAATGTTTAAAGATTATATTTTGAATATAATGTTGTTTTAAAAATATGTTTAAAAATTGAATAGGAAAATAAAATTATAAAATATTAAATGATTTTATTATTATTTTTAAATTATAATAAATTATAGTTGTTTAATGAATGATTATAATCATTATCAAGTAAGAAAATATTTATAAATAAAATTAACTTCTCACCATAATATTTAGGACATCACATAATTTTAGAATTTTTTAAATGTATCAATTTTTATGTATCAATTTTTACAGGTTAGTTCATCAGTTCATGAGTGTACAAGTGTTTGTAGCAAAGACATTTGTTTGAGATTTGGAATATTAATGTTATTTTTACTTATCTATTTGAGATAAAAAATGAAAATGTTGAAGAACATTTTGGAGTAGAATAAAAAAGTTAAAATAATAACTTGAAATCATAAAAATGATTTTATAAAGTAATTAGAAATAAGAAAATATAATATCTAATCAAAATTGAAAACATGGAAATTAAAAGCAATAAAGATTGAAAAGAGAGATAATTATGTAAAAGGTTAATTGTGTCAATGCTCCAAATAAGGAAAATAAAAAAATTAAAATTATAAAAAGAAAATTAATAAAGTAAGAAAAAGGAAGAAGAAAAATTAAAAAAACTATTTTTTGAGAAAAGAAAATGAATAGAGTAAAAAGAGAAAGGGAGAAAATAAGAATAACTAGAAAGAAGGTTGATTTTTAAAAATAAATTAATAGAGAAAAAATCAAATAGAAAAAGAATAATTACAAAGAAAGTTAATCTTTGAAAATAAAGGAGTGAAAAAATTTAAGACAAATATTTTATGGAAAATAAAAAATTAATTTCATAAATAAAAATTCAATGTTTTTTAAAAGTATTGATTTAAAAACATTATAAAAAGGAAAATAAAAAAATTCAAATAATATAGTTATTTTTATATTAAAAGAAATTGATTTATAAATTGAAAAATTGAAAATTATTAAAAATTAGTATAGATTTGTCAATTTTTGCTAGCTCATTTGGTTAAGGTGTGGGTCTTGTCATTATGTCGACTTAAATTATCTTAACTCAACATGCTCCCAAGGGAGATAAAATCCCTTTGAAGTGCAATCTTTTTTTCAAATTTACACTTTACAATGAATTTGTTCTCTCCTTGGTAGATACCTCATATGTAAATCATGATTTAATGATGACTGAATATTTTATTAAAGTGCCATATGTAAGCTCCATATTGAGCATGGAATTATACATCTTCTTTATATTATAAGAACTAATTAAAAAAAAACACTTAAAAAAAAAGTTTTAAAAAATAAATTATAAAATAAAAGATTACCTTATAAAATTAAAAATTATAAAGAGATTAAAAAATTAAAGGTAGAGAAAAAAGTGGAAATAAAAATACCTCAATTAAAAATTAGAAAGAGAGAGAATTAAAAATGAGAAAAGAATGATCCTCATTATAAAATATTGAAAAGAGAGGGATAGGGATAGTTTTTAAGCAGTAATTCTAAGGTGTGGATTATCAATGAATCTTTCTATTATAAGATAGGTTTATATTAATTTAGTTTTATTTTAATTTGTGATTTATTAAGCATTTAAGATTCAAAATTTAAAACTTGTGTAAAAATATAATTTTATATTATTGTTAAGATATTCGTATTTACATTGTTATAATATTTTATTTATATAAATATTATATCATTATATATAATTTTGTATCTCTTTTTAATATTTTAATGAAAAATAAAGATTTTTTTATCAATTTTTATTTTATTTTATTAATAAATATATTAGCTAGAGTTCCTCAATCTATATATACATTCTTGTTATACCTTATTGATATCAATTTGTACATACTTAATATTTGTTTTTATGTTTTTATCTTTCATTGGTTTTGTAGGTAGTCACACAAGTTTCCTTTGAGTAAGTTAAATCCTTCTTCATCAACTTGTTTCAATTTTATGACATATATTTATTTTGCATTTGATGTTTTTAGGGATCCATAAAAGCTATTTTTTTTGCATTATTAAGAAAATGGTAGAAATATATATTTCATGATGAAGATTTCAAATTTAGTTTTTAATTTACATTTAAAACTTTAAATTTTAATGCATGGCAATGCAACCCTTTTGAAAATGTATGCCATATAGAAACCTCAAATTTAAGGAGTTGTCTAAGAATTCGATGATTTCACCTCGATGATGAAATCATTTAGTCTCCTTCGGCCATCCCTTTGGAAACCTCTTCAAACTTTGGTTGACCCCTTCCCGTCTCGTCATTGTCCTTCCCATCGCTCCCACCATCGTCCACATTAATGCAAGGTGGTGAAATCCATCATGGTGAAATGAAACACAATCTCGCCATTGAGTTGAACTCTCCTTGTGGACTGCAATATTCACCCCTTGTGACCTGAAACAAAAACAACCACCAACATGCGTCCATCCTCCATCGAGCTAAATCCTAAAGGTGAAATACTCTTGGTATTGAGTTGATTCACATCAGCTTTTCTCTACAAAGCGACCTAATAGGTACAATTTCCCTTACCAATGAGTTGTTTTGGTAAAATTTATTTCCAAAAATGCATGTTAGCTCTATGTTGTTGGTTTTCAAACAATTTAGCAACTGTTTGTTGTATCTATGTTCAAATGCAAGAAATTTCCTAGATTTGCTTACACTTCATCCACCGTTGTATCTATGTTCAAATGTAAGAAATTTGGTTGATCTTCTCACACTTCAAAGGAAACCACCCAAATTAGATTTGATTTAAAAATTTCCTTTGGATGCTAAGAGTGAATTACTTCCATGGGCGCGATGGACACTGCGCCCATCAACCCACACAGTTCTAGATACTCTTTCTTGAAACCCTGATCGATAGCCGCTAACTCAAAACCAACTAACAATGTCTAATGCAACCACACACTCTATCTCGGGTTATTGCTTAATGCCCTAAAACACTAGGGTTGAAACTCTTCACAATGATGATTTCCAATTTACATCCATCAAAATGCTCAAGATTTCATGCTCTTAATGTTGGTTGATGTAATTGTTAAATTTCTTGTTACTTACTCTGTTGAATTTCCCACAACATTCTTCTCTGGTGTTTACGAAAATCCTCGGTGGACACAAACTGTTTCCCTGGTCCGAATGTTTCAAATTTGTAATAAACCAAACAATTATTAATTTGTTAAAAACTTTGAATATTTATTTTTATATTTTAACAAATAAAGTCAAAATAAATGTAATGGAATTATTATTAGTATTATTAATTAAATAACTCAGAGGAATTTAAACCGATGTATCCGTTAAAAGAGTATTTGCTGACCCACAAGGGGAAATGACAAATGGAAAAAATTGATGAGTAAAAACTCAAGTGAGACAGGAGGCATCTTCCCCAAAATCAAGTCGAGACTCCTTGTGGAGCATTAAAGAGAAAGTGGCTCATAAATGACCAAGTCCTCAAAAAAATATTATAGAGTATTATGTCGATCGAATAAGCAGGAGGCTTCCGATGCAACGAAATGATCTATTGATGCAAAGAGATTGCACATTGATCGAAATTTACCCTTGGGGTTCAACAAACAAGCTCAGGGGTTCTGGAGCAAGTAATTTTGGCTTCTCTAGGAGTTGGTTGGGAGGAATGACATCTTCAGTTCTATTGTCCCATCAGTGATGATAAGTTCCTTACTGAATCATCTAATGCCTTAGTCTTATTAATTAAATTTTGATTAGTAGATTATAATTATGATTGCTTTCTTAAACTGAAAATATGCAAGGCGTTAATTAGTTTCATTTTAACCTGTTCAATTATTCTTTATTTATAACTTTCGTTACTATTCAAGTTCATATGCATAGAAATTTAGAAATCGTACTTACTTTTCTTATAAAGAAAACATAAAAATTCAATTTGTAAACTATATAAATATCCTACAAAATGTATTAAATAGTAAGTTAAATAGCTATCAACCTCATTTATTATGCATGGTTGTGATGTCAACTTGCAAGCAATGCCTTAGGATAAGTATAAACTTCATTTAAAACCCAATTTACTTCGCAGAGCCATCATTCGTCATCTCCTTCAAGTTTAAGAAAACCCTTGTAACTCCCTTTTGGCCACATGTTATAATTTGGGCATAGGTTTTAAAACATAAGTTATGCCTTGTTTACTTTCCCATATCGCATGTAAAGCCTGCAAGGCTTGTACACACCCCTTGTGCAATCACTTCACCTTATGTAAGTGGGGAAAACATTAAGAGAAAACCACTTCACCATAACCTTATCACATAATCAATACATATGTCTAGAAATGCATGGCGTAGGACTAGAGTCCAAACCTTAGGATTTAATCCTAGATAAATAAAATGAAATATTTATTTTCTGTTAAATTTTCATATGCTAAGCTAGATCATTAGTATTTCATTTCGATTTCATAACAAAAGCATATAAACAGGATCACTGAAAGATAGACAAGCACAACCATACAAAAGGAGAACACAAAGATTTATCCTGGGAAAACCCTAAAGGAAAAAACCCAACAAAAGATTCCTCAATATAGATGCCCCAAAAGATAAAAGATAAAACCAACAAGGAGATCAAAGCTTGATCCTCCTCCTTCTCCAGCTACTTCTCTTCTCCACTAATGCGCAACGCAAGTGAGAGTGTGTGTTCAAATGAGGAGAGCTACACCTCTATTTATATTCATCCGTTCACTTCAATTAACTCATCTGACATGTAGGCTCAAGTTAATGATGTAGGCTCGAGTTACACATGTAGGCTCAAGTAACTACACTGGGGTGCTAATGACCCACCTTTACAATTAGAGGGGACAACCTCATGACTCTTATTAGTTCTTCCGATTAGAAGCATCGGGGTACAATATAATACAAGTGGTTCTCCTGGTAGGACCATCTGGGACCACAAAAGATACATATAGAATATTCTTCGAAGTTACAATATTTCAACACTCCCCTTAACGAGAAGGGTATTCTACAACAACATCAACAACAACAATAGTAGGAGAGGACATCATCAACATCATCGGGGTAACACATCTATAAATCATTGGAAGCTTTTCAACATCATATAGTCTTCGTCTTCAATATTTGACGACAACAACTCTTTAATCAACATCAAAATTTTTTGACCTTTTGATCAGCAACATCTTCAACACTTTGATCTTTCGATCAGCAACATCTTCATCAACATCTTCAGCACTTAGACCTTTCGATCAGTAGCAACATCTTCAGCACTTTGACCTTTCGATCAGCAACATCTTCGGCACTTTGACCTTTCGATTAGCAACATTTTCAGCAACATCTTCAACACTTTGACCTTTCGATCAGCAGCAACATCTTCAGCACTTTGACCTTTCGATCATCACCAATATCTTCAGCATTTTGATCAGCAATATCTTCAGCACTTTGATCTTTCGATCAGCAAAGACATCTTCAGCATTTTGACCTTTCGATCAGCAACATCATCACATTCTGATTAGTAACATCGTGATCAGCACCATCATCATACTTCAACTCTCGAACAGAATCATCATCATCATATTCTGATCTTTTGATCAGTATGTCGTCATCATCACATACTGATCATCATCATCGTCACACTCTGATCTTTTGATCAATACATCATCATCATCATACTCTTGATTGTTCGATCAGTACATCATCATCATACTCTGATATTTTGATCAGTACATCATCATCATCATAAAAACATCATCATCATGAAAACATCAACATCATCAAAACATCATTATGATCAAAACATTCAACATCATCAAAACATCAAAATATCATCATCATCACACTCTGATCTTTCGATCAATACATCATCATCATCATAAAATCATTATCATCAAAACATCAACATCATCAAAACATCAACATCATCATCATCAAAACATCAACATGATCCTTCCTTTCGGAATTACGGGATCAACATGTCTGTGGTACTCAAACGATCCTTCCTGTCGGAATTACGGGATTTAGGTCTTTATGGAGTTACTAACGATCCTTCCTTTCGGAATTACGAGATCATGTCTTTATGGAGCTACTAACGATCCTTCCTTTCGGAATTACGGGATTTAGGTCTTTACAGAGTTGCTAACGATCCTTCCTTTCGGAATTACGGGATCAACCCATTTGTGGAACTCAGACAATCCTTCCCATTGGAATTACGGGATCAACACATCTGTGGAACTCAGACAATCCTTCCTGTTGGAATTACGGGATCAAGTCTTTACGGAGCTACCAATGATCCTTCCTTTCGGAATTACGGGATTTAGGTCTTTACGGAGTTACTAACGATCCTTCCTTTCGGAATTACGGGATCAACACATCTGTGGAACTCAGAGAATCATTCCTATTGGAATTACGGGATCAATTCAATGATCCTTCCTTTCGAAATTACGGGATTTAGGTCTTTACGGAGTTACTAATGATCTTTCCTTTCGGAATTACGGGATCAACCCAGTTGTGGAACTCAGACAATCCTTCCTATTGGAATTACGGGATCAACACACGTTCTCGAGTACCGAAGTCACCGGATCTATTCTGAACCGAGGTTCAAGGATGATACAATCCTACTACCTTGATGACTGAAGTTCATCGGATCCGTTCTGAACCAAATTTCAAGGATGATACAATCCTGCCACCTTCTCGATGACCAAAGTTCACTAGATCCGTTCTGAACCAAAGTCCAAGGATGATACAATCCTGCCACCTTCTCGATGACCGAAGTTCATCGGATCCGTTCTGAACCGAAGTTCAAGGATGATACAATCCTGATACATTCTTGATGACTGAGGTCACCGGATCACTTCTGGACATATGTCCCAGGATGATACAATCCCTCTTCATTCTCGAAGATCGAGGTCTCTGGATCACTTCTGGACATATGTCCTAGGATGATACAATCCCATTGCAACATCACTACAAGGAAGGTCTTTCCAAACCACACCAAGCTTGTCTCGAAAGTGTTCAAACTTTACTCGGGACAGAGGCTTCATCAGCACATCACCATCTAAACCATCATCATCTACATCTTCAGTATGTGAATACTGAACTATCACCATCTGTATCTCCAGTATGTGAATACTGAAAGCATCATCTATATCTTCAGTATGGGAATACTAAAACATCATCATCTGCATCTTTATCTTGTATGTAGAAATATTGGATTTCTATGTGTTACGATGGAACACAGGTTTCTCTGTTATCACAACTCTCGTTATCACATAGAATCAATGTAGTATCCATATTCAGGTCAAGGAGACCTGATATCAGCTTCCGAAGCCATATGGCTTCACAACTTAGCAGAGCAATCTGCTATGTATTCTGCTTTTGTTGTTCTAAGAGAAACACTAGACTGTTTCCTGCTAAACCATGAACTCATAGCAGGCCCCAAACAAAAGCATCTACCTGATGTGCTTTTCCTGTCTGAGATACTTCCAACCCAATCTACATCTG
>LPNX010241622.1:359191-390343 GCA_001517045.1 Pseudotsuga menziesii | reverse complement strand
CTTTCATCTCAAATTCTTCTGCTAGTTTCTTCTTGCTTTCCATGATCTGTTTCTCCTTCCCTATCAAGAATAAGTCATCCACATATAATAATAGGATGATAGGTTCATCTTCTACAACCTTGAGATAAAGGTTAGGATCATCTTTACTCTTGGTAAAACCCATAATTGATAGGAAACTGCCATACCAAGCTCTGGGAGCTTGCTTCATGCCATAAAGGCCCTTCTTCAACTTACATATATGAGTGCATCTGTCTTCAACTTCAAATCCTTTCGATGTAAAACTCTTCCCCAATCATACCATTAATGAAGGATTGTCTTTACTTCATAATGGAAGCAACTCCCATCTTAGTTCTAAAGGAAGTGTACCTTGCTTCCTGGAGTAAGTGTCTCTTCAAAATTAATTCCCTCTTTCCTATAGAAACCTCTAGCCACAAGTCTTTCCTTACTTCTATCAGCGACATATTTTATCTTGCAAATCCATTTGTAAGATACCACATGCTTGCTTTCTGGTTTGAGTACTATATCCCAAACATCATCATAACATATTCCATGAGTTTGTCTTGTTATATCATCAACATATCCTAGTCTTCTGCATTCAACTTTGAAGGTTGGAACCCACTTTACTCTTGGTAAAGTCTCGATCCATTAGGAATCTGTCCATCATGTCGTATCGTGTCGAACTCAGATATCTTCTGTAGTCACTCCCCCTGAAGTGGAGTATTATCTTCCTTCTTCATTCTGTATAGGTGATTCTATGCTTGATATATACTAGTCAATAGAGTATGTCATGTCATAGTCTATTCTTTCTGAGGAAAATCACGATTCTTGCTTTGTACACTTGTTCTTGTAGATCCATATGGAAGATACTACGTACTTCCCTTTATGTCTCGAAATCATATCATATACATCATTCCCCATAATCAACTGTTATTCTTTGATCATAGCTTCTTTCATAGCATTTTTTTCTTCATCTTGAGTTATCTCTCATACCCATGGTGGTCTTCATCCTTCGAGGTGGATCTACCGCTCTTTGAAGCTCTTTCTTTCGTCATGGTGTCTTTGACCTTGGGAGCTTCAGACTCATGTTTATTGAATTGTCATCACTTGTTCTTCGGAACAAGTCTCATCCTTATTTTCTTTTAGGAGGTTGTACAGGACCGTTCCTACAATTCAAATGCACCAGTTGCATGGTTAGAACTACATATGCATAATGACAAATTCTTATGCATCATGCAACTATTTAGCCAATACAACATTCATCCATATCTCACAGAAAATTTCTATATGCCTTCCATCTCTACCGTGACATCATTGAGATTGTGCACTAATCCAATATGTCAACAAATAGGTTTCATTCTAGATAAGTAACAATGGAGATTTGTATAGAACCATGAGCTACTTACCCATCACATGCATGCAAACAACACATCAACTGAATATAATCAAATGCATAATAAAACAATATCATTAAATGACATTTGAATACTTATCTTTTGTTTGTTTCGTGGGTAGACTCCTTCTTGATCATTCTACTTCGTCATCTTCTTCATCCATGAAATCATCATTTCTTATCCAAATGATAATATGGATAAGAGGTTTGTCAAGAATTGAGTTCTTCATATTCCTCATCGCTTGAGGGATCTTGTTTGAATGGTGAGAGCTTGATCTTCAATTTGCTCCCATCTTTCTTCTTCTCTTCTTATGAGACGAGCTTCTTCTTCTTCCCAGAGTCAACTGAAAGTAATCACTTCCTTTTGGCACACATTCCTCACATGAATGAATCCCATGATCATGGGAGGCCATTCTCTGCTTCTTCTTCTACCGCTTCAAGATGTTATGCATTCTGGATCTTCACATTCTTCAACTGTTTTCTCAAATCCATCTTCTGAATTATGTTCTTATCTTCAAATAGCTTGATCAAGGAATCAAACATCTTCGGTGTCTTTAGGGAAGACACTTGTGGTACAAGTTGATCCGTGATTGAATCAACAATGATTTTCTTGGCCTTGATCAAGTTCTTCTTGTGTAAGTATTTGAGGATCATCTCCCTCTAGAACTGGAACCTCTCTACTCATGTAGGTGTCCAATTCATTTTCTTCAGAGAGATAAAATACTTCCATGCTTGGAAGTTTTCAACTTCACCAAGCTTATCATCAAGCTGATGTGATAGATCACTTTGAAATGAGAACCTCAAATGCAAATAGCAAAAGATTAGATCTTACCGATTTGAGGTGTCTGTCCTGCTTCCGGAGCTGGCTGATCTAGGGTTTGTCAGAGAAACCCTAATTTTCAAAACTTCAAATATTTCATATTTTATTGGATATAAAGATAGATCTCTTCAAATGGAGCTGTCTAATGTACTCCTTTTCTGAAAACAGTGGAGGGAAGCTCCTACAACAGGAAGCCCTAGTTTTCCAATTTCTTCTGCAGAAATGCCTGTTAATGTTTCTATGATATCTCCAAAATTACTGCTCCTCTATGTTTGAAATTTATCACTGAGATAACCTCGCATGTCCCTGATCTAACAACATAGGTTTCATCAGAATTGGTTTCACCAATTGGGATTTATGATCATTTTCCCAAGGTGACCTGTTACAGGACTGTTTAGAACAGTGAAGTTGTACGGCATGCCACATGTCACTGGTTCATCTTTAGGTTTGAAAATTTGGACCACAGATAGTTCATTCCATGCTCTTTCTAGAACATCTTCAGGAATTCCATTTGGTCCTCTGTAGCCCACGCTACAATAATTCTTCTTAGGTGTCCTGTTTAGGGATGAATTCTGGAAGAGGCTGGAACCACTTGGAGGGATCATATCTCCCAGAATATAGTGAATCTGAGGCTGAATGTTGGACATAGTGTAAATCAGGATTTTATATTCGGCCTCTGCAATTTTCAACTCCTAAGCCTTCGCCAATCTCAGGATATAGAGAATGTACCAAAACTTAGTAGTTTTAGTATTTAGGGTTTTTCCAGATCAGGGTCAAACTAGGGTTTGAATTTCCTGGAGTTTCACCCAACCAAATTTATTGATCCAGGTCTCTAAAATTAGATTTTGATGAGGAGAAAAATCCTATGGTTGGATCACTCAAAAAATATTCTTATGTAGAAAGCCCTAATTTTCTGCACCAAAACTGAAAATGCTCGGAATCAAATTCCGCTTCGACAGAAAGATGCGCCCTTCAATGGAGAGTCAGTCTAGCCTTCTTTTGCTGATCAATCATGGATAGAGACCCAAAAAATAAGAAGCCCTAGATTCTTTAGCTGCACAATGTCTTCTTTCAGGGTGGCTCTGATACCATGTTAAATTTTCATATGCTAAGCTAGATCATTAGTATTTCATTTCGATTTCATAACAAAAGCATATAAACAGGATCACTGAAAGATAGACAAGCACAACCATACAAAAGGAGAACACAAATATTTATCCTGGGAAAACCCTAAAGGGAAAAACCCATCAAAATATTCCTCAATATAGATGCCCCAAAATATAAAAGATAAAACCAACAAGGAGATCAAAGCCTGATCCTCCTCCTTCTCCAGCTACTTCTCTTCTCCACTAATGCGCTACACAAGTGAGAGTGTGTGTTCAAATGAGGAGAGCTACACCTCTATTTATATTCATCCGTTCACTTCAATTAACTCATCCGACATGTAGGCTTGAGTTAATCATGTAGGCTTGAGTTACACATGTAGGCTCAAGTAACCACACTGGGGTGCTAATGACCCACCTTTACAATTAGAGGGGACAACCTCATGACTCTTATTAGTTCTTCTGATTAGAAGCATTAGGGTACAAGATAATACAAGTGGTTCTCCCAGTAGGACCATCGGGGACCACAAAAGATACATATAGAATATTCTTCGAAGTTACAATATTTCAACATTTTCCTTAACAACAACATATCACCTTGTTGAGAGCTGTGATTCTAGTTTTTGGCATAGTCAGAGTCAATGCTGTTGAAAATAGTTGTCAATTGATGTCAAAAGAGTTCAACAATGACAAAGGGATAACCAAGGACATGATAAGCATTGAAATTCAAAGGAATCACAAAGGAATCAGGAAATGAATATGGTAACAATAGATCTATGTATAGGTACGTATAAAATAGAGGAATCAGGAGTTAATGGGTGTGTGCGTAAAAGCCATGGATCGATTCTTGAATCGATTGATAGATATGTGTATGGGTGTGTGTGTAAATGATATGTGTGAATCTTTAGATCAATATTTTTGGAAGCATTCATGAAGAAAAACCACACAGGAAACAAGGGGAATATACTCAAAGTAAGTAGTGGAAGATAACATTCCAATGCGCCAAAGAAGATTTGGACGACTCAGATCATTCGAGAGACAGAGATCAATGGTCAATAATAAGACCTGCAAAATATATATGTGTGGAAAATAACGTCCCCAAACACTAGAATGAAGTGAATAATTGGATGGCCTAGATTAGTCGAGAGAAATTGAGGCAGCCATTTTTTTTAGAAGATCGACGGTGGTGAATGATTTCCGCACAATAAAAGTGAAGATTTGAAATCCGCATTTGACCATAGATCGACGGTCAAGAGTGAACCCAAAATGAAATCAATGGTCCAGAAAAATGGGGAAATAAAGTTGCGAAGGTCCAAAATGGCCCAAAAGTGTGGTTTTGCATTCCACAATCCACAATCCGAATATCAACGGCCAGGAAAGAATCAACAAGAAATCGATGGCTCAAAGAGTTGCAGAAAACGATATGCAGAAAGAGATTTGTGGAAGCCCATTTCGAAAACATTAGAAGCCACCCGCAATCTGCAGTCTGCAAGATCAATGGTCAGGAAAGGCTCCGCAATAGATCGACGGTGCAGAAGAAAAATTGTGGAAAGAAAATTGCGGAGTTAGTTTGAACAAAATTGGAAAAACCCGCAATTCGCAAGGTCAACGGTCAGGAAATACTCTACAAGAGATCGACGACGCAGAAGAAAAATTGCAGAAAGGGAATTGTGGAAGTAGTTTGAACAAAATTGGAAAAACCGCAATCTGTAATCCACATATGATCTAAGGTCGACAGTCGAAAAAGATTCCGCAAGAGATTGACGACACAGAAGAAGTTTTGCGGAAAGGGAATTGCAGAAGTCATTTTTGAGATTTTATGAACCTGCAATCCGCAAACCAAAATATGCATCTAATATCGTATTAAGGGTCAGGGAAGAGTACGCAAGAAATCAACAATGCAAAAAGTACATTGTGGAAAATTTGTTGTGAAAACGCAATTGCGAAAGGATTTTTGTTGCAGAAAAAGGAAATTTCGGAAGAAATTCTGGTGCAGAATTATCATTGCGGAGAGGCAGTTTTGGAATATTTTTGTTGCAGAAGGTCATGACTAATAAACCTAAATAGAGCTAAAAATTATTAAAATGAAGAATTGTGTTTTCATTAAGAGGCATGATCTAAGAATGGAAAGACACAATTGTGAGGAGATGCATTCATATAAAGCGTGTTAGAAGGTATTTATAGATCATAGTGCGGTGTGAAAGAAATCATCTATGTACTTTCAATTGATAGATCGATTGAAGAACAATCAAAGATCAAATTATCATATGAGGGAGGTTGGGAGGCGCTAGCACTACAACAAAATCTTGTGATTGGCATTTCTTTTAGCTTCCTTTTTAGAGTCCACCATCACTTTTAGTGTATTTTTCATCATTTTTTGGACAAAGTGGATGCTTTTCCATGGGATGGTGCTTTTAATGGCGTTATTTGCGTCACTTTTAAAAATTTGGCGCTATTTTGGACGCTAATTAGCATCCCAATTACCATCCCAATTACCATCCCAATTAGCGTCCCAGTTATCATCCCAATTAGTGTCCCAATTAGCGTCCCAATTAGCATCCAAAATTAGCATCCCAATTAGAGTCCCAAATACCGTCCCAAATATCGTCCCAATTAGCATCCCAATTAGCATCCCTTTTTAAAAGTTGGCGCTATTTTGGACGGATAATTAGCATCCCAATCACTGTCCCAATTAGCATCATAATTATCATCCCAATTAGCATCCCAATTAACATCCAAAAAATATATCTTACTTGTATACTAAATGTTCCTTATTTAGGGCTCTTGTGGAGTAATTTGGCACCACGTATGACCCATAAGTCCCACAGACAACATTTATGTTTTAAGATCCCAATTTTTGGCCCTATAACAAGGAATGGATCTCAAGAATCATATACATCCCATGAGTCCATTAGGTCATTGATATCACCTCATAATCTAAGTTTTGGTCATAAACCTTGGAAAATACTATGCATACAATCCATAGTGTACTTAACAATATTAAAATGAGAATAATGTCCTACATGCAAGACAAACATCCCATAGATCCTAGCTTGATGAAAGACATATAGACCATAATAACTATAGGAAAATGTTATGGACTAAAACTCCGATCTTTTTACCTTGAATGAATATATAAGAACATTATTATATACCAAACTTGAAATGCCCAACGTATCCCATTTACGCGACGAAGATATCATTTTTAGGGCCAATGAAAATGTTAGGGCATAAGACCATCCATTTTTAGCATAAAAATTTCCCTATTCATGGTTAAGTCATTGAGACCCATCAATGCATCATTTACGCATGTGGATGTGATGGATCATTTATGTGTGCGGGTTAAGTATGCCATTTATGTATGTGGGTTAGGTATGTCACATAGGTTCAAAAATGCATCAAAACAAAACATTGGATTTAAGTTTACACAAGCCACTACGACATTAGTAAGGGTGTGTATTCATGATTCAACACCTTATCCCATTAGATCTCTGCAGTTGAGGCACTCGGGCTAGGGAAACAATTGCCTCTAGATCGCAAGCTCATAGGAGGCAAGGATCACCTTTTTCTTGGAAACTCCATAGGCGACAAGGATACATTACCTTGTGGAAGTCACTATGTAGCCTATGGTAGGTTCCTGGGGAATTGTACTACCTTTAAAAGGAGGAGGGTTTCTCATTGTAGTCTAACACCAATTCTATCCACCCGCTTTCTATAGTGAATAAGTATTGGTTCCCAGAATATTGAAAGGATGGATGGAAAAAGGTTTGAGTTGGAAGGCACTCACCTTTAATTTACTTAACAAGGCCGTAGGTGGCAAGGAACTATTGTATTTTTAAGGTCATGGGTTAACCTATGGTAGGTTCTTGGGGAATTACACAACGCCATTTAAAAGGTGGAGGGTTGCTCATTCTTTTCTATCCTTGTTTTTTCATTGTGTGGCCTCTCTCTCGTTGTTCACTTTGTCTTGGATTTCTTTGGTGCCTAATAGAAATGGCCCATACAACAAGACTCCCACGATTTTTTGAACACAATCTCATTATTGTCATCATCGTCATTGTCTTCCTCATCTTAATACTGTTAGTTTTTAAACATTAAGCTAGCATTATTAGGATCTTTAACTGAGAGAATAACAAGTACAACAATCAAACACAAGAGACAATGAACACAGTGTTTTTCCTCAGGGAAACCATGAAGGAGAAAACCTTGCAACTTCCTCAGAGATAAAATCAGCACCAAAACAGTAAAATCCCAAAACAGTAAGTGATCTCCCGACAGCAGTAATCTTCTTCTTGTCTAGCCCCAATGTCTTCTCCTTCCTCAAATATGTGCTACACTTGTGTGTGTGTGAGTTGTGTGTTTAATAGAGACTCCAGTTCTCTATTTATACTAATCTCGACATGACTAAAACCCAACCAGGGCTGACCTCTACTAGGAGATTCTAATAACCCTAGTGCCCCGGAACTGCGGGGACTTTAACCCTTAGACAATCGGAGGGTTACTCACTATGACTTGACATGACTTGTTTACATTATTGATTCTCCTGATCAGAACATTGGGGCATGGAAACATGACTCAATTACATTATAGATACATCCCGGAATAAACATCGGGTTACAATACATAAGATATATAGATGAATACATTCCGAAGTTACAAATACATCAACACTCCCTCTTAACTAGGAAGGTATTCTTTAGACACAATTTTCAGCACTGGTCTTCTTCTTTGTATCAACTGGATCATGTCATCATCTACATCTCAAGTATTCTAAGTCTTCAAGTCATCTTCACATCATTACTGGATCTAGATCATCTCTCGATCTGGATCATCATGGTACATCATCACTGGATCTGGATCATCTCTCAATCTGGATCATCATGGGGCATCATCACTGGATCTAGATCATCACTCAATCTGGATCATCATTGGGCATCATCACTAGATCTGGATCATGACTCGATCTGGATCATCACTGCTGGATCATCATCACTCGATCTGGATCATCACTGGGCATCATCACTAGATATGGATCATCACTGCTGGATCATCATCACTGGATCTCGATCATCACTCGATTTGTATCATCACTGGCTATCATCACTGGATCTCGATCATCACTCGATCTGGATCATCAGTGGTGCTAACTCATGATTCTTCTCGTCACAGGAAGTTCTACAGAGCCAGCCCTTTTTTCATGCTAGTTGTAGGCCTATCCTCTATGTAGGTCTTCTTCAACACTTATATCTGACCTACACGTCAGAAAGGCACAGTACTCACATCCATCTAGGCGGGAACACAACCTACCACAGTGATGGAAGACTCTCACCCATGCCAGAACACATCCTACCATAATGATGAAATATTTCCACACATTCACCCAGGCCAGAACACATCCTACCACAATGATGAACGACTCTCACCTAGGCCAAAACACATCCCACCATAATGATGAAATATTTCCTCACATTCACCTAGGCCGGAACACATCCTACCACAATGATGAAAGATTTCCTCACATTCACCCAGGCCAGAACACATCCTACCACAATGATGAATGACTCTCACCCAGGCCAGAACACATCCTACCACAATGATGAAATATTTATGCACTTACATTCACCCAGGCCGGAACACATCCTACCACAATGATGAAAGGGCCTGCACTTACATCCACCCAGGAGGGAACACATCCTACCACAATGATGGAAGGGATTGTACTCATATCTAATCTTGTAGGAACCAATCCTATAGTCATATCAGAATGGCCCCCAGTCCTCCTCAATTGAGCTACCTGGTAACTGACCAGGTGCCTCCATTCTCCTAGAGAATGGCAGTTTCCCTTATATCCGACCTGTTCATCAGAATGGCCAACACTCACATATGACATGGAAGGAACCTAATCCTTTAGCCATGACAGAATGGTTCAGCCCTTACATCTGATCAAGTGGGAACACATCCCTCTATCACATCAGAATGGCTACTCAGTCCTAGGCTGAGTGTTCCTGGTACCTCACCAGGCAGCTCCATTCAAAGAATGGCAATTTACCTTACATCTGTCCTCCTTGACAGAATAGCTAGCAATCATATCTGACATGGAAGGAAGAAATCGTCTCACCATGACAGAATGGCTCAGCCCTTACATCTGACCTACTCGTCAGAATGGCTACTCATCTCAGCACTCATATCTGACATGGAAGGAACCAATCCTCTCACCATGACAGAATGGCTCAGCCCTTATATCTGACCATGGAAGGAACCAATCCTCTCACCATGTCAAAATGGCTATGGTACTCATCACTTTCCCTTGGAGGAAACCTCTATCTGGAGAACACCAAGCTTCTCCCTGAAGTACTCGAAATTCACCCTAGCCAATGGCTTTGTCAATACATTAGCTATCTGTTCCTCCGTCGCAACATACTGGAGCTTCAACACTGCTCCCCTGTGCACCATATCCTTGATATAGTGGCACTTGATCTCGATATGCTTCGACTTGTCATGGAACTCTGGATTCTCTGACAACTTTATGCAACTCTGGTTGTCACAATGTATACAAGCAGCATCCAACTGGAGATCAAATAAATCAGACAGTAGCTTCCTCATCCATACTGCCTCACAACTAGCTGAACAAGCTGTGACATACTCTTCTTTAGCTGTACTCAGTGCCACACATGATTGCTTCCTGCTAAACCAAGAGATCACACCTGATCCCATACTGAAGCAACACCCTGAAGTGCTCTTCCTGTCGATGGCACTACCTACCCAATCTAAATCAACATAACTCTCCAGGTTAATATTTTGATTCGCATCGTACGTGAGCCCATAATCAACTATACCCTTTAGGTACCTCAGAATATGATTTGCAGTAGTCAAGTGAACATGTCTCGGATCTGTCAAGAACTGGCTCAAGGTGTTCATAGCAAAGCAAATATCTAGTCTCATGTTTGTCAGGTACATCAATGACCCAATCATCTGATGATACATTGTATCATCAACTGACTCTAATGAAGCATCACTCAATAGCTTCAGGTTTGATGCCATAGGTGTGGCCATAGCCTTGCAGTCCATCATCCCAAACCTCTTCAGGATCTCTATTGCATACTTTCCTTGTCCAAGGAAGATTCCATCTGTACTCTACCACACCTCCATACCTAGAAAGTAATGCATCATCCCCAATTCCTTCATCTTGAACTCAACAGCAAGCTTTCTCTTCGTATCAGTAATCAACCCATATGTACCTGTCACAAATAGATCATCTACATACAGTATAATTATCATTGGGTTGCCATCCTCAACCTTGTAGTAAAGGTTGGAATCTGATTTACTCTTGGTAAAGCCCAAATTGGATAGAAAGCTGTCAATTCTGTCGTACCAGGTCCTGGGTGCCTGTTTCAAACTATACAGGGCTTTCTTCAATATGCACACATGAGACTTCCTGTTATGTGTCTCAAAACCGAGTGGTTGTTCTACATACACTTCTTCTTCTACTACACCATTCAAGAAAGTAGTCTTGACATCCATTTGGTGTATCTTCCATTTCATCACTGTAGCCAGAGCAAGTACTGATTTGATGGAAGTGTATCTAGCTATAGGTGCAAAGGTTTCTTCATAGTTTATTCCTTCTTTCTGAGAGAAACCCCGGGCCACAAATCTTTCTTTATATTTTTCAATGCTACCGTCTGCAGCATGCTTGATCTTGTAGATCCATTTGGAAGTTACAATTGACTTCCCTTCTGGCCTTGGGACAACATCCCAAACATCATTCTTCATGATTGATTGGTATTCTTCAATCATAGCATCCTTCCATTCTTTCCGTTCTGCCGCTTCTTCGTAATTGGAAGGTTCTTTATCAATGAAATCACATAGTACAGCTACATACCCAGAGCAGGATCTGATCCTCTTTCTTTCTCTATGATTCTCTTCTGGAGCCCCATATCTTTCTGCACCTTGGATAAGGTCTTGTACCAAACCAGGTTTCCTCTTATGAGGATTCTTCTCCATAGGTGTATCTATAGGTCTTTCTGGTTCTTCAAAATCTCGATCTTCTTCTTGAGTTTCTTCATTCATGGTTGTGTCATGAATTCTGGGTGCTTCTGCTTCTTCAGGTTCTTCAGCAAGTCTGTTTCTGGATTTGTTGTAAGTTGTGTCTTCATCAAATGTCACATCCCTGCTGATGTCAATCTTCATGTATCCTGAGAAATATATTCTGTAAGCCTTCGAGATTTCAGAGTATCCCACAAATATACCCTTCTTTCCTGAAGGATCTAATTTAGTCCTCTTCTCTTTTGGAATGTGGATGTACACAGGACAACCGAATATTCTGAGATGTCTGACTTCTGGTTTCTTGCCAGAGAAGACTTCTTCAGGAGTCTTGTTCTCAAGTACTCTATGTGGAGTACGGTTCTATACATACACCACTGTTCTGGTGACTTTCGCCCAAAGGTGCATAGGAAGATCTTGATCATGAAGCATGGCTCTTGCAGCTTCCATGATAGTTCTGTTCTTCCGTTTTGCACCTCCATTCTGTTGTGGATTATAAGGAGTGGACAACTCCCTCTTAATCCTTGATTCTTTGCATAGCTCTTTGAATTCATTTGAAGTGAATTCTTCTCCATTATCTGATCGAAAAGTCTTGATCTTCTTTTCAGTGTGGTTCTCGATTAAGGCTTTGAATTCCTTGAATGTGTTGAATACTTCGTCTTTGTTCTTCATGAAGTAAACCCATGTCTTCCTAGAAAATCATCAATAAAAGAAACATAGTATGCATACTCGCTTAGTGAGTTTGATGACATAGGACCGCATACATCAGAGTGAATGATTTCTAGGATTCCTTTGGCTTTGCTTTCACTGCTAGGAAATGTCTTCTTTGTATTCTTTCCTTTCGCACATCCTTTGAAGACACCATCATGTTTTGCTTGGAATTCTGGAATACCTTCAACAGCTTTGCTTGCAATAGGTAGTGCTCTGTAATGCACATGTGCAAGCCTTCTATGCTAAAGTTTACTTGGCTCTACTGTGCCATGGACCAAGGCTTGGTCTGGATGGCCCTTCAGCTTGTACAAACCTCCTTCTTGTTCTCCAATCACCATTGCATCATCGATAGTCTTTCCTCTTGGCCACATGATGACTTGACCATCTATGAATGCAAATCTCATTCCTTTTGCATCCAATGCTGATATGGAGAGAAGGTTCTTCTTAAGTCCTGGCACAAACAATACTTCTTTCACTGTTAGAGACTTACCAGAGTCTAGTTTATATGAAGATTCCGCACTACCTTTTATTGGATATTGGTAGTCATCTCCTAGTTTCACCTTGTGAGGTGATTCATGTTCTGACAGTCTCACAAATAATTCCTTGAATCCAGTCATATGTTTGGAAGCCCCACTATCTATAATACAATAATCACTACCATGAGTAATGTTACATGTGAGAGCAGAAATCAAAACATATTCATCCTCTCTTGAATAATCTTCACTTTCATATCTGGATCTTTTCTTGGATGGTTCATCATCCTCTGCAGCATGATCATGATGTCTTCTTTTGTTCCCCTTCTTCTTATGAGAGTGGTTCTTTTTCTTAGGATAGTCTTTTGCAAAGTGCCCTATCTCATCACATGTATAACATCTTGATCTAGATATGTTCTTTCTATTGTTATCTCTATGATGAGGATTCTTACCTTTGGAGTGATGAGTACTTCTTCTGCCTTTCTTGGAGTGAACTGTGAGAGCTTGATATTCACTTCCCATGTTTTCTTCTCAGGCTGCTATGTGTGCTTCTTCTTGAGAACATTCTTCCCATTGTCTGCTAAATTTGACTAACTTCTTTCTAGCACAGATTCCTTGGATGAATGAATCCCATGACCTAGGAAGGCCATTTAGAGTTGTCATCACAATCTCTGCATTCTCCACTTCTTCATCTATAGCTTCTAGTTGTTCCTTGATCTGAGAAACCCTTGTGAAGTAATATAGGATGGTCTTTGCATTCTGAATATTCACATTCTTTAGTTGATTCCTCAGAGTCATCTTCCGGTTTATTTTCTTCCCTTCAAACAATTTGGTTAGGGAATCAAACATAGCTTTAGGTGTCTTGAGAGAGGACACCTGTGGGATAGGGTGGTCCTTGATAGAATCAGCAATGATCCTCTTTTCCATAATGATCTTCATCTTATAAGGCCTTTTCCTCATATCCCTCTGGAACTGGAACCCCCTCATGGATGTAGGAGTCTAACTCATTTTCTTCCAAGACCAGGATGATCCTATACTTCCAGGCTCAGAAGTTATCAGCTCCCTCAAGCTTCTCATCAAGCTTGGTATGATGAGACATCTAAACTGAGAACCTCAAATGGAAATACAAAATATTTTAGATCTTACTAGGTCAAGATGTCGGATCTGAAACTTGAGCTGAAATCCTGCAGAGCTGGTTCGGGAGCAAATTAGGGTTTTGATTTTTCGGAGTTCTGTCCACCCAAATGCCTTGAAATTTATCCCTAACTTCAATTTTGGGGAGGAGATCAATACAAGACTGGGCTCACTGAAAAATTCCTCTTCTGTGAAAATCCCTAATTTTCTACAGTGGTGTCGGGTCCAAAACTGAAAAACCTCAGAATTGGATTCTGCTTCGACAGAAAGATGCACCCTAGGGAGGAGAGTTATTCCACCTTAATTTTGCTGAAAATATATGGAGGAAGATCCACAAACTAGGAAGCCCTAGTTCCCACAGCTGCACAGTGTCTTCTTCTGAGGTTAGCTCTAATAACATGTTAGTTTTTCAACATTAAGCTAACATTATTAGGATCTTTAACTGAGAGAATAACAAGTACATCAATCAAACACAAGAGACAATGAACATAGTGTTTTTCCTTGGGGAAACCATAAAGGAGAAAACCCCACAACTTTCTCAGAGATAGAATCAAAACCAAAATAGTAAAAGCCCAAAACAGTAAGTGATCTCCCGACAGCAGTAATCTTCTTCTTGTCTAGCCCTAGTGTCTTCTCCTTCCTCAACTATGCGCTACACTTGAGTGTGTATGAGTTGTGTGTTAAATAGAGACTCCAATTCTCTATTTATACTAATCCCGACATGACTAAAACCCTACCAGGGCCGACCTCTACTAGGAGAGTCTAATAACCCTAGTGCCCTGGAACTGCGAGGACTTTAACCCTTAGACAATCGGAGGGTTACTCACTATGACTTGACATGACTTGTTTACATTATTGATTCTCCCGATTGGAACATTGGGGCATGGAAACATGAATCAATTACATTGTAGATAAATCCTGGAATAAACATCTGGTTACAATACATAAGATACATAGATGAATACATTCCAAAGTTACAAATACATCAACACTCCCTCTTAACTAGGAAGGTATTCTTTCAACACAATTTTCAGCACTGGTATTCTTCTCTGTATCAACTAGATCATCTCGTCATATGCATCTCAAGTCTTCTGAGTATTCAAGTCATATTCACATCATTACTGGATCTAGATCATCTCTCGATCTGGATCATCATGGGACATCTTCACTGGATCTGGATCATCTCTCAATCTAGATCATCATGGGGCATCATCACTAGATCTGGATCATCACTCGATCTAGATCATCACTGGGCATCATCATTGGATCTGGATCATCACTTGATCTGGATCATCACTACTAGATCATCATCACTGGATCTCGATCATCACTCGATCTGTATCATCACTAGATCTCAATCATCACTCAATCTAGATCATCACTGGTGCTATCTCATGATTCTTCTCATCACATGAAGTTCTACAGAGCCAGCCCTTTTTCATGTTGTTTGTAGGCCTATCCTCCATGAAGGACTTATTCAACACTTATATCTGACCTACTCTTCAGAAAGGCACAGTACTCACATCCATCCAGGCGGGAACACATCATACCACAGTGATGGAACACTCTCGCCCAGGCCAAAACACATCCTACCACAATGATGAAATATTTCCGCACATTCACCCAGGCCGGAACACATCCTACCACAATGATGAACGATTTCCACACATTCACCCACGTCGGAACACATCCTACCATTCATCAAGACTCACCCCATGTTATTCCACTTGGTTTATGATACCACAGACAAGTCTCCTATTTTACCACCCATACACATTTTTTCCTCGACCAGTTTAATCAAGAAGACATGCTAAAATATACTCGTGCTAAAATTGGGTACAAAGTTAGTCCAAGGTTCCACATAATATAAAGGAGACGATTAATAATTATTTATGTTAAAATTAGATATCCAAAGGGAGAATCTCATGATAGAGAGGATTCTAGGTGATATTGGATAGGGGAAAAACGTAAAAATTATTAAGCATCCATCACCAAGATGATTTACCATATTTAGATGTTTGGCATTTTTTCTTATCACATAGTGACCATTCGTGACTACAAAATTCCTAGGTCTTTCAATCAATTCCCTCTGGGAAGTCTTTGAGCTCGGTGATCTAGCTCAAGTGGTTGATTGCTTTCATATTCATAGCAGGATGTATTGAGGTTGAATCCCTAGGTTGGATAGATGTGTTGCATGTCTTGCTCAATGTCCCTACTAGGATATGCACCATTATAAGAATCAATGAGTTTTCACTATGTACCATCTACAAATGCAAGGAAGTACTTGAGACTTTATTCACAAGCTTTAACTTAAAGAAAAAGACAAAGTCTAGTTGGTAGCCAAAGGCTATGAACCAAAATAAAGAATTGATTATGAGGAGACGTTTGAAGCAATAAAAAATATGAGAAACACCAAGGCCATGCTAACATTGAAAACCAATTAATCATTAAATAAACGTGAAAATGGATTTTTTGAAATGGTGGATTGACGAAGAAGTATTCTTATCTAAAATAATAGAAATTATTTATAAACTTCACTTGCTTATAGAATATATATTTTATCTATCAAATTAGACTCGAGGAATAACCTTATTGTCAAATATTACAAGATTTATGACAGACAAAATACCCAAAATAATTATCAAAGGAAATTCCCTAAATTTTTTTTTTGGCAGATATGTCACACTACATTTTGAGCCCATCTTCAATAGTACCTCCAAACCACACATCCCTTTTATATATATATATAAACATCTCACCATATATATTATTCACCTCCACCATATATAATATTCACCTCCTAATTTCCGCTAGTGAATACTAAAAATTTCACTTACCTCATATCCATGAACCAAGTTTGGAGGCCCCAGAGGAGGTCGAACAGGTCATTGAAGCTGATATAGTAGTGCTCATCAAGGAGGTCAAAGAGGTCCGTGAAGAGGTCATAGTGCTCATAAATGAGTCCAGAGAGGTCACAAAATAGGCCGTAGATCTCATCGAGGAGGTCGCATAGGAAAAGAAGTTTGAGAATATCCACTGAAGACGCAATGCCTTCGAAATTGGTTAGCAACCTACCATTTGACCTTGGATTACTCTATGAATATTTTCGATGTTTCAATATTTCTAGTGTTGTAGATGCGATTTTGTTTAGGGTAGGCACTATGTGAAATATTGAAGGGTTAAGACGACCTTTTCAAAACCCTTTTGGTAAGTTTGACCAGGTGAACCCTAATGAAATGATTCATTTCTTTTAAAAATCAGTGGGCTCATGAAGGCCAAGCCTAACCTTTAGGAAGTTCTAGGTTTCCCTCCCAAAAATACAGTTACACAAGATTCAAACCCTTCTTGTCACCATGGGTTTCGATAGTGTTACAATCCTCAAAGAATAATCAATTGGATCTCAAAAGGTATTCATCTAGTGAGTCCTAAGGGACCACTCTCTCATTAGCATCATCGTAGGTATAAATATTGGTCGAGCTTATGTGTCACAACTTAGCTATTGACACCCCCTCATGTGTCACAACTTAGCTATTGACACCAATTAATTAACTATCATGATAAAAAACACTTGATACACTACTAAACTAGGAGTGGTTTTGAAACAATTTTTTAAGACAATAATTTAATTAGGTCTCTATTCTACCCATTTTTTTCTTTTCCTTTTCATTTAATTATTTTTTTTAATGTTTTTGTCTCAATAAGAAAGTTATGGAAACAAGGAGAAGCATAATTGGAGGTGATAATTTTTTGGGTTTCAGTAAAACCTGACTTTTCATTTCACTGAAAATCAGATGGATTTTACGGAGCAGGTGATTGGAAATGGTTTAGGTTGATAAAATTCTAGATTCAGGTACTATTTGCAATCAAGATTGAGACAACTAATTATTGTAACAGATCCCATTTAGCAAGTGTTTCCTTTAATATATCAAACAATTTCCTTAGTAATCCCATCGGCGAATATGTTTTCATCCCGCTTGAGATAAAGGGTTAATGGGTATGAAACATTCTACATGGAACCTTTTAATCTGCAGTTCAATGTTGTATTTTCCAAGTTCCACTGTTGAAAATTCTTATGTTACTAATCCCGCAACTCATGAAGCTAAAGAGAAACAAGAGGATGTGTTGGATTATGAGGCAACTGAGGGATTCGAGCTATGAAGAATTATTAATTAATGGTGTTTTGTTCAATCTACAATGTCTTTTTTATGGTTTTTTTATATGGGGTTTATTGATTAAGGCATTTTGGTTTGTAAGTAGGGAACCGGTCTTATGAACCTTGGCAACACATGCTTTATGAATTTTGTTATGCAGTGTCTCATGTATATGCAACCTCTAGTAGCCTACTTTCAAAGTTTACAACTCTCACTTTGGAATATTCCACCAAGAAGTATGCAACTCCCAGTGCTTGAAATCTTCCATCTATAGGTGCGCACTTGTTTCCCTTTACTTAAGGATAGAAAAATAAAATACAACTATCTCTTTATCATGGATTTTACACAAATCAACATCATTGCAAAACCAAAACCATAGTCACGTATCTCTTCTAATTGGGTATTGATTTAATAGATTAAGAGTATCTCTAATCGAGTATCTCTTCTAGTCATTGACAGAAAATTAGCCTCTTATTTTTACCATTTTATTTCTAGCAGTGAAGGGGGACAATCTAATAGTAAAGGGAGAAAATAGTCTAGCAGTGAAGGGATTTTGTTGCTCTATTAATGTTTATTAAATTTATTTACAAAATATTAATCCTTACACTTTAAATGGACTTGTACACTTACTTTCACAAAGATTGATGTTTAGATACGTGACAGAGTTTAACTTTGTTTCTCATATATTGACCAACCACCACTGATACTTGAGATGTGGCAAATCATCCTAGATTCGAAACAGATCCTTAAATTTGCATGTACCATTATACTTAATAATATCATAGTATTGAAAACTGTAATAGAAAAAATGATATATTTTAATGGTTTGCTCATTTGACCACCTTTTGATCTTTATTTTTTCCCTCTTGCATAGTAATGAATTTTTTACTACTATTATCTTACTATAAGCACCATTTCCTTTTGTGTTGATCTGTTTGTATGATTATTGATTTTTCAATTCTTCAATGAAGCAATGTTCCGTGACAGATGTTCGTCGCTATAGCAAAAACACCTTAGAGAAAACACCATTCCCGCTTAAGATTACACCCAACATATAGACAAAACACCATTCCTGCGAGCCTATTTTTTACCGGCAAGTCCAGGGCATTTTGTATTGAGATCCCTTGTAGTAGGGATTTCGCCCTTGCTACAGGAAGGAATGGCTCCCTTCCGTCTATAGGATGGAAGGGTAGGGTTCCCGTGAAAATGGAAATAAAAACAGACAGAAAACAAAACAAAAACAGAACCCCTGCAAACAAGGGTAGGGCTAAGCTCCATAACCCTGCATCAAACTGTTAGAGAACAAAGAACTAGTTGCAAGAAAAACTTGCAACAACCTGCAATCAAAACATTAAGAAATAAACCTGCAAACAAAGATATGATAGAAGAAAGTACAATGTAACTAAAGAAAAATACAAGTATACCTTCTCTGGTTGGAATGGGCCACCATGCCCTAGCTTGGGAGAGCACCTCTCAATGGATGGGGAGCTATGGCTCAATGGAGGAAAGGAGGAGAGGGAGGGTGAATGACTTGAGAGGCAAAGGGTCTCAAGGCACTCACACGGGCAACGTAACGATAGGGAGAGGAGAAGTGATTTGAGAGTGACCCCCACCCCTCTATCTATACTTTTTCTTGGGATTTTTAGGGTTTTAAGCCCTTGGTTGGGGATTTAGCCCCTTTTTGGGGATTTTAGCCCATTTCTCCCAATCCTTAGCTCCTTTGGGGGTTTTAAGCTCCTTTGAAGGGTTTTAGCCCCTTTTTGGAGGTTTTAGCCCCTATGGGAGCTACTTTGGCTCTTTTTAATGGGTTTCAAGCCCTTTTTCATATTTTTAAGCCTTTTTAAGGGTGTGGGGGTCAAATGAGGGTCATGCATGGATGTCCTTGGGTGGTGTAGGTCATGTAGAGCTTAGTGAGGGATTTTTTGGGTTAACATCCCTCATTCAATTTTTCATCATTTGAAGGCGTCTTTCCCTTTATCTGCCCTGAATTTCTTCTTGGATTGATGGAGAAAGGAATCATCGAATTTTTGTGTAGAAAAATGCTTGGAAAATGGAGCAAAATGACCTTAATTCGAGGTTCTTCTTATTTATTTTCAAGTCTTATTTGTTAATTGACCTAGGTTTTGGGGTTTCAATAAGCTCAGCATTTTAGTTTGTGTTGAAAGTGCCTCATATTTGAAGCTTACTTTTGATTTGCATAATCAAGGCCTCAAACAATCGTTACTAATGAACCCAAATTGAGTTTTTTGGGGTTTGGCATAGAAAATTAATGTTTTTGAGTAGGATTTTGTGTTTGATGGGTTTCTACTACGACTAACTGATACAGAGTTGGCCGTAGAAGAATTTTTTGTTTTTATTTTGATTCTTACAGCAGTTTGAATCACTTGTCAAGTCTTGGATTGTAAACTGGTAATGATATTATAGAAATTAAAGAGTATATTGGCAGAGGGTTTTGAAGATCTTCCTGAGATTACATTTATATTAGCAGTGGATTTTGAAGATATTCTTGAGATTGCTTATGCTGGGCTATTGGGGTTATGAATACGACTTGAGCTATTGCTCCTTCATCTATTAATCACTTCGATCTTTGTGAAATATTATGGTCATTCAAAAGAAAGGGCTTAATGTTTTGAAATGAACAATATAGGATCCGAGCACCAATTGATTTGAGTAACCTGTTGAATAGTTGATAATTCAGAATGAAGATTAGTCAAATATTTTGCAAATATTATATATTATTTTTTGAAGTAGAAGATTGGAGGAGTTAGTGGGTAGCAGAGTTTGCATCAAGTGGTGAGATGGTTTTTGTTTGAGAAAATGGTCATCCATCATTCATTTTACTTGAGGAGCAGAGTTGGTGTTTGACATCATGGATAGCCCGTGTAGATTTTTTTGAAGATTGTGCTTTTTATAGGAAAGTTCCCTTAAGAAAGACCAAGATCAAAATTCCAATAGACAAGCTGTTTGAAGAAGAGATGAATTTGTTCTCTTAACAATTTTGGAAAAGGTTGCATGGTGATTAGACCAGTCAATTCACGGGGATCAGAGTTCATTTCCACTAGATATTTTGTTAAGAAACTTGCAGAGACAAATCTTTGAGATTTTGCATGATGTCAAGTCGATTATAAAACACCTTGCAGAAGGAACAGTGTCTAATGCTAGTAGTGTTTTAGTAAGAATATTATGAGGATTGTGCATCATACATTAGTTAGATTACAATATAAGTGATAAGTTTCAGATGATGGGGAAAAGGTCAAAGAACATGTCAAAAAAAACAACTCATCAGTTATTCAAGAATAAGGCCAAAAAATGGGTTGATGACTTGCAGTGAATTTTTACTGACCTGTAGCAGGCCAGGAAAGAGAGCCAATTCTATGATACTCTAGTTTTGGAGGAGCAGGTTCATCAATTGTTGCGGGAATGGAAAGTTGAGCTACATGAGGCATCACCCACTACATCTATCCTGCTCACTTTCTAACCTCTTTTCCAAACTCTGTTTATTTTTATTTATTTTCATTTAGTAAGAACAACATAAGGGTCAATACATTGTAGATAATTATTCAAATTAACTTTGTATCCTATTGAAGTAAAGGTTTATGAGCTTCCTGGGTTCATGGTTATCATATGAAGGTGCCATTGGGTTTTCCTTGTATCAGTTATTTTTTTTGTTGACCTCTTCAATCGTTATTCTATTTATAATGCTAAAGTCTAATATTTGCAATGAGTAACAAGAGTTAACATATCAGGATATGGATGGAATAATTTTTTATCAAATAGTTCATTATTCTTATTGTTTGAGTTTGTTATACAGGTAGCAAGCTTATGTTCGTTAGATTTGTCTTGCGATATGTGGAGTTTGTTGCAACTTCATGAAGAGGAGGATCATGCTACTAGTGTTCTTGTAGCACCATACGACTCTAAGCTTCAACTTAAAGAAAATACCCTTGAAGCTGCTAATCCATCTAGTTTTCAGGAGGTGATTCCACCCAATAAAATGAGAAAGGTGTTGCAAAATGATTCTTCATAATCTTAGTGTACAGTTGCTAGCAATAATTTGAGATCGTTCTGACAAATTGTACATTTTGGTTGTCTTTAGGACTTCTATGTGGACCACTCTAATGCACAAGCACAAACCATTGATGGGACTAGTAGGTCATAAAACATTCATACATAATCATTACTGCAAACTACTGATGAGGGCTTGGAAGGGGCGGCCTAGATGAATCAAGATTTTGATCATAATCTATGCCTCTCTTTAGACCCTGAGGTTGAGGAAGAGCATATACCTGAATTTCAAGGTCCATGCCCAGGAATTTCTCCTCCTCTTGAGGCTTTCTTAGGCCCCAAATATGCACTTTGGGATTTTCATAGGCCTGCTCAAGGATCAGACTAGTGCCAAGACTATTGTAGAAATTTTCATGGAATTGTGGATTTGAATGAAGGCCCACCAGGCATGGGATCTATTTTACGACCTGGAGGCATTGACCTGAAGGATGACCTTCTCTTTGTTGCCCTTGGTGCTAAAAATATGGGAAAATATTTTGGGATTCCTGAATGTGAAGGTGTCACAACAACGAAATCACCCTGGAATGCACCTAGTATGGTATCAACATATTACAATAGGAATACCTACTGCATGTACTTACACATTTATGGAAAAATACAAAGAAAAAGGACATCGAAAGTCATGGATAACATGATTTTTTAAAGTCTCAAAGGAGCTTATTGTTTTTAGAGAAACTAAATTTGTTGATAAGGGTACTTTGATTAGATACATAAGGTATTATAGTTTTTTCGTTGTCTGGTATTTGTCTTATATTTGCAGAGCTCTTTGACTTGTTTGTTCTTCAAGGGGAATTTATTAGACAATGGCTGTTTTTTTACAAGCCACGGAGGGATTTTGAGAATGGAAACAGAAAGCAACGATCATTGCCAGATTATAATGGTCGTGGATGGCATGAATCAAGAAATCAAGTCATGAAGAAACTTGGTGGTCTTAAGAGATCATATTACATGGATCCTCAGCCATCAAATCAGTTTGAATGGCATCTTTATGAGTATGAAAGGAATAACTGTGATTCCTGTGCTTTATATCAGTTGGAGTTGAAGCAAGTTGATTCTAAGAAGAATACAAAGGCAAAGGTAATGGGAGATTCTGTCTCTGATTTGCAACATAAAATAGGAAGGCTATCTGCAGAGTTAGTTGTTGATACAAAAGGGATCACAAAAGGGTGAACAAAACTAACACAGAAGAATGTTAGCAAATATACTTATTCAGCTTCCAGTCTAGTTGCTCTCGTAAGTAACAATTTTTTATATGGACAAGTTGTACAGTATGGTTATTATGTAGAAGAAGAAAATGTGTATTATGGAACTTAACAACTATAAAGGATTCCAATTAGTCCAGCTATCATCTAATTAAGCTAGTTATAGTTCATATCATTCAATATATTCTATTGTTCATTTATGGCTAATTGTCCTTTCAATAGTAAGTTGAGAGGGTCAGTCAGTCCAACTGTTAAATATTAATGGGGTTGTATGTATAGGCAATGGGCATTCTTCTATGTCATTCCAAAAGCATAAATTTTTGATGCTATTTGGAGCTGATGGATGTTGCACCTAGTTGTGAAGAATGTGAGAACCAAGGCTGGTGTGATATATGATTTACTGTTAACAAAGAAATTACTATTAGGAATTTCTCGTCACAATGCCAACAATTTGCTCTAGAACATCTCTACTAACATTAGTATAAAATATTTCATTATTACTTCATTTATTTTTCATACTAGATTCTTCTTATTAAGCTTATCACAAGTCATGAATAACATAAGAAATTAATTTGTTTTTAGTGTTGTTATAAGAATAATATTTATGCATTCCTTACAGTTTGGCCGACACCTTTCTCCTATAGTAAGGGCACATGAGCTATTGAAATCCTTGTCCCTTGGGCCCATAATGCAAGTTCTCTTCCAATCCAAGCTTTTGTCCATTGGTGAGGTCAACAGAGAATCCATTGCAAATATAAGTGATACATCACTGACATTTTGTTTTGGATTGAAATCGTTATAATTAGTATTAAAATTTGGTTGTGGTACAACATGTAATATGAATCAAATGGACTTGTCTGAATTCAGTTAGAAGATGGATATAGAATCCCCCAGAACCACATTTGGTGCTGCTCACAGAAAACCTTTGAAACTACATAGCCAAATGAAGGTTTCGACTGATCCCACCTGCATTGGTCTGAACCATTTTGGTATACTTATAGGCCTGACGAAGCTACCGAGGTTGAGTTTGATTTGATGGATTTTTAAAACATGGACTTGACAATGAGAAGCTTGATCAGTAGTTATTTATTGGAGGTGGATTTCCTTCACATATCCCAAATGTTGTTGAGCATTGGCTCTAATACCTCTCACTACCACAATCCCCTTTGTGACTCACTTTGAAATGGTTATAGTGTGCTAAAGGGTCTAACGAGTAAAAGCATCAAGCTTTTATGATATGTAGTGAAGAAGATTGTCATAGGTATACATCCTAATAGACACAACTATGCTAAGGTACATGATTCTAATACTAATAATAATCATCTAATTTAAGGTCATGATATAGTGAAACACCAAATTTGATGTATGAGATTCCCTTGTTTGTGGGGAGAGGTACTTCCTTTTTGTAACGATTTAATTGCTTAGTCTATGAAGGTGTACATACCCTACTAACCCTATTCATATTTGAATTGTGAGTTTGAAGGAGGAAACACATGTTCTTCACCATAGTGGTTACTGACTTACTAAGTATAATTTATAAGTAATACCCTCCCATCTAAGAAGGCCTTGCCTTTGCAGCAAACGAGACAACAAATGAAAAGATTGATACAGTTCATAGCTGTATTGACACATTGAAGGAGTGTATAATATTTTATCCATTGTATGTGGACTTTATATTCCTTTTAGCCTTGAGGTGTGTTTAATATCCTTATCTGATACTTTAGGTGACTTGTGTACATTTTCTGAAGGTTTAGTTTTCTTGCATGATTTGATTGAAAGATAATAAAATGTTTTATTTTCATCATGCCAAAATGACAGATTTCTTCTTTAGGTTTAAAAAAGAGACCCAACATAACCCAAAATTATATCAAGATAATTTCACATCGATGAGATTACATTGTCAATTGCGGATTGCTTATTCTGTAAAAAACTCATCCAAGTTCAGTTTTTTTATAATGCTTGGATAGGAATTTGTAAGTGATTGGTTAATTGAATATTAATGTATTAATGTAATTGTTCACCAGAAAGTAATTGAACAATTATATAAATTTCTGTCTATTCACAATATTCAGAATGCTTTCCATATGTGCTTTATGTTTAAGAGTCTTGTCAGCCTTTCCTCTGAATCAGAAGAACGAGAATAACTGTATTGCCTCTGATTTCTTTTAAGAGGATTTTATTTGTTGCAAACTTAGTAGAACTTTGTAGGCGTTCAATATATATGTTTTTAAAAACTATGAAATACATATCCTTAGGAAACCTTGGACCCACCAGGCAGTTCCAACTTCCCCTTGTTTCGAAGATGTTACCCAGGGTAAACTGTATTATGTATTCTTCAGCATCAAGAGCTCAAGATGTCAATGTAGGAATTGATCCTGTGTGGGGAGGATATCACTCGTCTCAACTTCCCTGGCTAGATGCAATTATTGTAGGGTTTAGAGAATGCTGATCAGTTTTAAACATGTACACATGCAATACCATCTAATGTATGTATATGGTCATCTAATGTTGAAGTACATCATTATGTTTTAATAGCCTATACACTATTTTGTTGTGGATAAGTTATTTATTCTACCATGATTAGGTAGGTTAGAGTGACTCTCAATTATGACGGCAAGGAAATAGAATATCACTGAGTGAACTTGCTGTATAAACCGACATGCGACATGCTATAACATACTTATATTCTAGGCTGTCTTTAGGAGCCAAATCAATTTATATGTCAGAAAGGGTTAATTTCTAGATAACATAGAATTCTTTTTATTCTTTTGTATTCCAGCCTATGATGCTAGTTAGGGATGCACTGTTATACCTAGCACATGCGTCTTTTTTTTCCTCCAGCATGACTTGATCATGCTCTTTCATGGCTAACTCATTTATCAGCTAGTTTAGCTTACTTCATGCTTTTGTAGTAGCCCTCAGCACATCTGCAGGAATAATTGATGATTGTACTTTTTCATGGCTAACTCATTTATCAGTTAGTTTAGCTTACTTCATGCTTTTATAGTAGCCCTCAGCACATCTGTAGGAGTAATTGCTGATTGTATTTTTTTCAGTTGCTTTGAGCTACCTTTTTTGGTCATTTGTTGGACAATAATATATTATCTTGTCTTTTTTCTCTTCCCATTGTTTACTGGAATGTATTATTCTATGGTGTGCACTAGATAGTTGAATTTACTACAAGTTTCCTATATTATTTATGAATTATACATGTCGAGTGTCTAAGATTGAGTTTCCTTTGCAGCCCTCTAGCCTTACACATTACGGACATGACTCCAACGATAGTTCTTCCACTGTCAAAGTTTCCTCGGGTTTATTTTCATGCAGCTAGACAGAATCAGCAATAAGTATTAGAATTTGAAACATTTCTTGGTTATCTCCTCAAAAGGGACAAGGTGAGCCTTCAATTTTACTACCTCTTTACAGTTTCAAAAGGTATAGGAGGGTTTGCCTACTTTTCGTTGCATTAAATTATTATTGCATGGTTGTAAAGAGCGACTAATTCTAGAAACAACATTTATTTTGCTTTTAGTTACTTATATAGAAGAATAGACGGTAGTTTAGTTAATAATGGTGAGATTCATTCAAAATGTTTGATCCCAAATTAAGTGAAGCATGCCGGAAGGATCTATAGATTTGAGGATATTAATATGCACGATTGCAAGATGGTTATCAAATTCCCATATGTTAATTTGGTTTCATTGTTTCTTAAAACAAACAATGGCCTGAAAAGTTTATTTCTTGTATATCATCTTTGTTATTGTTTGTGATTTTGGATGGTACAAGTTCCTTATAACACCACCTGCCAGAAATTTTGATCGTGTTGGTGTTTCTTATCGCCTTATGAAATCCCCTAGGGATGGTGAAGTTCTAGGTTGTTGTTGCATCATAATGATAAATGGTTATTAGTAATCAGATATGTTTTCTCTACTTTTCCAGTTCTATTTTCATTATTTGATTGTCTTTTATTGAAAAATATCCTTGCTGATAACAAACTTTTGCTGGTCAGATGACAGAATTAGAGAACCCATGCTGGACACACCCTTAATACTTGGAGAAATTGAGTCACAATCATGCACAATGGATTTTTGGTGCTCTTGATGAAATTATTGATAATTATAGGGATGCCAATGCCTCTAGGAAAGCTAGGATTCAATTTCAACATGGATCAAATAGGTGAATCCCAGGAGATATTATGTAATCCAATTTTGTGAGATTTGATGCTCAGGCTGATTGCATGAAGTGCTTTTAACAGGTTTGACATATTGATTCAAATGGAGTATCATAAGAAGGATGGAAAAAAGATCCCTGTGCTTGCCATTGTAGACAATGGTTGTGGCATGACACATTCTGATATTGAAAGAATGCTCACATTTGGTCATAAACGCCCTACTAGAGAGAACAAGGAACTTATTGGGAGGTTTGGAGTAGGTTTCAATGTGAGCTTTTTCCTACTATTTTTACTGAATGCTATTGATCAGTTAATATTTAGATTAATTGCAATGTTCTTTTCTCTTTTTGAAGTTGTTTTTATTGTATTCTTTGAAATTTCCTTGTATTGGCCTTGTTTGTGAATCTTTTGGATTTGGTGTTGGATTTTCATTCTTGACCATTTGTTCTGATGGTATTTTAAATACACAGCTGTCATTGAATAGTAATATGATATTTGTGTTTAAATCATGGAGGCAGTTTCTGTTCTAGTTGTCCGTTCTCCATGGAAAGCTGAGGCATTTGAATTCAATTTTCCATGACTTTTAGGCATGGAAGTTTTTTTTCACATTCTGAAATGATATTTGCATTTCTGCTAATGATCTTAACGTTAAGTTTTAGACATTGAAACTTCCTTAATGGGGGTATCTTAAGGCATAATTTTAAAATGTGTATCTGTTAAGTGATTTTGAAACTTGTAATTTTATCTTAAGTTTGTTTTTCATTTACTAAAGACTCTTTTTCATTTTTTCTAGAACTAGAGAAAAGCTTGATCCAACAAGCATGGCATTGTGAACATGAACTTCAACTTCTGTGGCTTATGAGAAAACTCTCCTTAGAATTTAGGATAATTTTCTTCCATTGATTGACTTTCTTGGATAGGTAACATTATTCATGAAGAAATTCTAGTATATATTAAATGCTAAAGATACAAATGGGTATCAACATCAAGGAATGCCACATTATATTTCTGAAGCTAAAACAAAGATTTATTTATAAGTAAAACTGGAGGTTCTATCTAGTTTATTCTCATAAAGTTCAACTTCAAGGTATCGATAATTTTAGTGCTTGTCATTCTGACAGTCATCCATGTACACAAGAACCGGTTTGTTTTCTGACAAACTATAATCACCTGATAGTTGCAACTGGCTACCCATGATACTTTGATCTTAGTTTTCTATTAAGTTTGGGAAGTGGCTGTAATATTGTAAAGACCTTCTGATATTGAAAGAAGTCTGCATGTGTTGCATTTCTTATTTTAAACCATATTCCTTTAGGTCATTGAGTTAAGGTCCTTCAAAATTTCATATTTTTCCCTTCTTTCAATGCTATTATATACAATTTGATAAAACATGAAAATGCTCAGAAAATGGTGCAGTAACTTGTTTCACCTCTAGGAAACTCTCTTTCTATATTATTTAAACAAAAAAAACATGTTTCCTTTTAGAGAATATTGAAAAAGCACTTTTGAAGGTCCCTACTGTTTAAAAATAATCCCACAGAACCATCTTCAGTCTTGTCCAACATAACTGTCATAATATCTTGGATTGGGTAACCATATATTTTGGATGGGCTTCACTAGCAACATAAAAGAAGATGGGAAACATTTCAAAGATTAATTCTTCCCATTTGAAGTCCAACATCATAACATGACCTGGTTTTCACACTATTTTCTGAAGTGGTCACCCTCCTTCCAAATGAGGGACTAAAGAACTATTTATATTATAGAGCCCACAAAAAGTTGTAACAAATAAATGAAAGATATTTCTTATCACTTCATCATCATCATAAGGAGGAAGAATGAACTTTTCTCATCCCATGTTGGATAGGATCCATGTGAAGCACAAACTATTCGGTTGATCATCCTCTTTTGATTCTCCTTATTGCTCCACTTATACATGGCTCTCGGATGATCATACTTATCTACTATTTACTTGGCATCCACACTAAGATAATTGTTGTTCATAGGTCTCATATAGTGGTACACTTACAGTTTCTAGGGAATAGTGATTTTTTCAATCCCATTAAGCCAATTTCTTGAGTTTTGTTCAAAATTCCTAGAAAAGGTTCATGGATTTCATAACCTGCTTGATCATATATTGTGAACTTATACAATCTATCATCATTTGTTGACCATTAGATACTCAAAGGACTCTGTAAGTTAGGTTCCTTTTTACCATTATAGAGGACTCTGTAAGTTAGGTTCCCAAATTCTTAAAGGGTTCTAGCTCAATGGAAGAGCGTCTGCCTTACAAGTAGGAGGTTGGTGGTTCGATTCATCCATTCCCTATTGATATTATAATATCGGTTAAAAACAACTAAATTAGTAAGCAAAAAATAAGAGATAGGTGACCAAACAATATGACCAAAACTCGTATATAAAATTACTAAAAATGACTAAATTAGTGACCAAAACATGAGAGATGCGAAACTAGGCATTAAAAAGGATGCAACACGTGGCGCTAATGATGAAGCGAAACATGGCGTTGATATGGTAGAAAAATAAGATGTTACTTTGGATGCAAAACATGGCGCTACATAAGAAGCAAAATATGGTGCAACAATAGAAGAAATATTTGGCGTCATTTTGGTAGCCAAACACGATGCAAAAAAGGAAGCAAAAATTGGTGCAAATTTGGAACCGAAAATTAACACATATTTGGAAGTAAAGCATGGTGCAAAATGGGATGCTAAAGTGGTAGAAAAATGGATGTAATATTGGATTCTAACATGGCGCTATTAAGGATGCAAATATGGCGCTAACGGGGATGTCATTTAAGAAGCAAAAGTGGACTCTCGCTAGGAAGCAAACTAGGACGTTATTTAGGAAGAAAACCTCGACGTTGTTTAGGAAGCAAAGTTGGATGCTATTCTGGAAGCAAACCTCGACGTTGTTTAGGAAGAAAAGTTGGACGCTATTCTGGAAGCAAAAAAAGAGACACTATTTTGGACGTCATAAAGGATGCTATTTAGGAAGCAAAAAAAGATGTTTTTTGAGACGCTTTAAGTTTTGTCCATGATGCGTCCCATTTAGCGTCTAGTTTGACCACTCAATGTAAAAAACAATTACACTAAAAATGGACGCTAAATTGGACGTTAATTCAAGGATTTGTTGTAGTGTAGGGTAAGCAACATCCTTGCTAGGGTGTCGTAGCCTCCTTCTAGTGGTAGCTGGTAAATAGGGTGTAGTAGCATCCTTTCAGTAGAAGCTAATAAAACCAGGGGGACGTAACCTCCTTCTAGTAGTTGTTGGTAAATAGAGTGTAATACCATCTGTGTCTATAGTAGAAGGAAGAAACTATTTGTAAACACAATTTTGCAGTAATAGAAAGTATTGGTGGTTTACCCAATTGGGCTTCCATGATAACTTTGTGTTCTGTGTGTTCTTGTTGATCATGTGTTTTAATGTATAAATTAAAAGTGGTTTAAAAAGTTAAAATTTATCAATATTGATTCACCCCCCTCTCAGTATTGTCCAATATTCCAACAATTGGTATTAGAGGAGGATCCTTCACTACAAATTAATCACTAAAAGAAAAATCTTATTGAAAATTACTATGGATCAACAAGGGTTAGCCACCAACAGACCTCCTTTATCTGCCGGAGATAATTATGCATACTGGAGTGTAAGAATCATTAGGGAAATTTTGAGGTCTAAAATGGGCCTCATAAAAGATATAATAAAATAATATGAGTTAGTCATTTTGTGGAGAAGGTTTATCTACAACTCACCTCTTGCACTTCAATTTTTGTAACTATGGTTGAGTTAAATTGAAAATATGTCTAAAAATAAAATAAGAAAAAAATATCTTTGATATGACTAAAAATATAAGTACTTTAGTACATAGATATGA
>LPNX010241622.1:317686-358709 GCA_001517045.1 Pseudotsuga menziesii | reverse complement strand
ACTTTAAATTTATATCAACATTTATTTATCATAAATATATAAATTAATAAATTATTTATTTATAACAATATTATATTCTATTCTTTTATAACCAATATATATATATACATGGGGTAAGCTACCGATGCGATGATTTTTTCAGGCAGCAATCATCGCGCCAGCACTCCGACCACCGGTGACCCCGTCGTGTCTATTCTCGGCACCCGTTGCTCCATCCCTCCGTTTGGTCGAGATGCCGTTAACTCCTGTGTTCGCCGTCGCGGTCTTCCTTCCATTGCTGTCTCCGTCTTCCTTCCTCCGTCACGTCCCATCTTATGTCGCCACTGACTCCCTCCCCGCCATTACCCCACCACCTAGTCCCTCCCGCTAGTACACCATCGTTCAAACTCTTGCAACAGCAATGATCCTCTGCTTCGTGAACCCACGCCCTGCACCTGCCCCTGCAATGATCCCCTCTCTGCCATTAACGAGCATGATTGCCACTTGCCCTGCACCTGCAATGATCCGCCATTAGAGAGTATGATTGCCGGCTCGCCAAGTGTGATTCCAGTGAATGCAACGGTCTGTAAGCTCATTGTCCAAAAGCCGTCTCTGTGCTCTCACTGCCCTGCCTCACTCCCTCTAAGCTCTCTGCCCTGCCTCCCGATGCGGAGATGTGGTGCGTAGATGCGGAAATGCGGAGATTTTCTTTGAGGTTGCGGAGATGCTCCTGGGACGTATCCAACTGATGGTTTATAAAGCTAATTACTCATATTGGGTCTAAGGTTCAATCTCATATGTGAACAAGCCCGAAAACCGAACCAATCTTTAAAATCGGGCCTGTGGCAGTCAACAGCCATTCCCTTTCAGGACTGCAGGAAGTGATCGGTTGCCTTTCAGGAGTAAGTTGTTGCCTTCAGTGATTCCAGTGAATGCAGCAGTTTGTAAGCTCGTTGTCTAAAAGCTCTGCTCTATTAGAAGCCCAAAAACTGAACCAGTCTTGTCCAAAATCTCTGCTCTAAGAGGTACGCGTAAGTCTCAACAATAACATAATCACGGTATCTATAGTTTAAAGAATAAACTCACAGTTAGAATGGAAATTTAAAGACATGCTTAATGGTTTGGTTTGATGTAATGGTGGGGGTTTTTGATCCCATACTCATCAAGCACACAACATTTTAGCATATGACCTCACACACAACACTATGCTTAAAATGTACCTCAGTTTGACAACACGACGAATGAAAGTTTATACCAAATTTATGAGATTTAGTTCCTGTAGATGACTGCTGGTAAATAATGCATATAGCAGTGATTTTTAAAGAGAATAAATGCAGGAGAACTCAGTGAATAATATTTGAAGACATGACTCCTAAATTTAAAGACATGACTGCTTGGGTATCTTCATATTCATGCATAAGCATAAGCTACAATGAACACAGAAGGGTTGCGGTGTGCATATTTGAAGATCCTCTCCAAGTACTTCTATATGCTCATGGCAGATATTTGACTTGCAGAGCAAACACATAGATATTCTCTTGAGAATTTCTTAATCCCTGAAGAAAATAATAGCCTCTCGTTTCTGGCCACAATCCTTTCAATCAGAGAAGCTAGGACCGAAAGTATCAGGGGACTTTCAGAGCCATTTTCACCATCTGAACTGTATAGATCAGAGGAACAATAGACATATTACAGCTTTGAACCTGGACAGGCTTCTATCACATCTAAAGCCATTTGGGTGTTTTCAAGATTTTTCAATCAATGCAAAAATAAGTAGACCCTATGGTTATTTCAAGACAACTATAGGTTAAACCAGTAAACCCTATGGGTATTGCAACCCAACCAGTAAATATCTTCATGTTTTGGTTGCCATAATTCTTGAACTTCATTTAAACGCATGCAGTTTTGAGGCATCGTGTCCTATTTTTCATAGTTATAGTATTATTGTCAGATAGAAGAAGTATCTTTCTCGTATGGCCCTCAAAGTTTTCCTATATTGTGTGAACTTTGAAACAGTAGCATTTCTAGGTGTTTAACTTCCTAAATTTCTAATTGTGATCACAACTGCCTTTAGTTGTACAACTGCATCCTTGTCCCATATCATGCAGATGTTCCCTTTGGTGTGGATTATGGTTTTACTCGTTTCCCACAATTTTGGAGCGACAACTGACGTAATGATTGCCACAAGAACACGTTCTTCCAAGCTATAAGATAGAACATCGTTTCAAACATAGCTAACTGAGAATGATTCTATATATATAAGAATGTTTCTAGTCAAGATTTATAGTAGAAGATTCAACATGGAAAAGAGTTTTGCTGCTGAAATAGGTAAGCATTGAGTCCATGTAGGTTTTTTGGTAAGCGATTTCTCAAATGATAAAACTGTTTGGTACATAAGTTAGCAAAGTATGGGGATCCTTAGTTGCTCTGTATATTATGAGATAAGTAGTTTTTTCAGCCATGTAGCAGTAACCCATTTATTGTAGAACTTGTATGGTTTACCATAGAACTTGTATGGTTTCATCAGAAAGCCTTGGATATTGTCTGCAAAAGCTCAATTCATACAATGGGGCAAATAATTGATCACATATGTTAGTGTAGTGGTGCATTCAGTTATGATCCCGTAGAACTTCACAATATGCATTAATGGGAGGAAAATATAGGCTCCAAACCCATCCTATCCCGAGGAATGTGTTGGAGGCACACAGAATGTCCAGAAAACAAAAAAAAAATCTAAAATTATGTTGCATATTTGATGTATGATATTTATATATCCCAATTGCATCTGCCAGTGTGTGAGATAATATAGCTTCTCAGTTTCAAATTGACACATCCTTTATAATAGTGTATGAGAGGTATCCATGCATTTTTCAACTGTGTGGATCTTTTATCCCCTTACAATCTGCTGGTTAACTTCACTTTGTACATGTATGGCACCTTGAGGTTGGTGGTAGGATATGAGATTGCATTTCAGGATTTGAATGTTATTCCCTCTTCATACCATTCATTGATGATCTCATAGTAGTTCTTTGTACAAGTAAACTATCGTACCCACTCATTGGGCATGAACGATGCTATACATCTTCCTTGCTCATTGTGTATATTCTTCACATAGACATTGGCATGTTTTATGAGCCATTGAACCATTTCAACACAGGCACGAAGCCCTGAACTTGCAACAACATTTTTAATAGATGACCTTTGAAAATTCTTTATCCTCTTGCTGAGTTTTATTTGGCTCGGTTGAAGATGAAAGTCCTACTCCATCCTTGATCAACAAAAATAATTCCCTGCATTGATGGGCATTGTCTATACCAGTGTGATGTGAGGTGTTAGTGTAAACTGACATCTTTGTCTCTTTTGGTTAAGTTTCCATCTTAGCAGTTATTGGCCCTTTTCCCTTCGAATTCTTCTTTATTTGTTTCTTAGGAGCCATTTATAAGAGTCTGCAGTGCATCCATTGTGAACAACACAACACATTACCAATGTTAGGCAAATAACTAAAAGAAAGTTTATATGAAATAAAAAATGTTTCATTCTTTATGAGCTGGGTATAGACTTGGAAAAATAGGCATTTAAACTAAACCGAAACTCACCCATATTTGAGCAGCATCTTCTTTCTAAAGAGTGATGGGCACATGGAATATCGAGGCCAAGTGACTTAACATAAGCGAACCTTTCAGAACAGTGAAAAAAATGTTAGGATTGGGGTTAAACTTTGAAAGACAACAATCTTCAAAAGTTTGGCGTCTTCCTAGGTTGCTAGGTAATGCGTTAAAAACGAATGGAACAAGTAGGTAGGGTCTATCTAACAAAATACGATGGAAATCCAGGGCCTTTCAAATGATAAGTTTTCCAACAAGGGCTAGAACATCACAACTATGCATTCAAAATACCACTGCTGGAACACAGGCCAAAAGTGATATTTACTAAGGGCTTAAAAAAGGGTCGCATTCAAATGTCATAATACAAAGGTTGGGATCTATGGTGGTCAGGTCAATAATAGCAACAATCTTCTTTGTGTTTACCTTTATTCCTTTCGCTGATACAACGTGGCCCAGGAATTATATTTATTCCTTCCCAAAAATTCACTGTTATTTGTTTGCATAAAACTGATTATCTTATCCTAGTTTAAAGACTGTCTCTATGTGCTTGAGATGCAAGCTCCAATTTTAGCTGTAGACTAATATCTAATCAAAGAACAAAAGCACAAACTTCTGTAGGTATGGACAGAATAAGTAATTCATCACTGCCTAGAAAGTAGCTGGGCCGTTGGATATTCCAAAAGGAATTACACAAAATTCATACAGGTCTTCATGGGTACAGAAGGCTATTTTGGGAATGTTCTCTTCTCGTATCCTTATTTGGTAATAGACCGATTTCAGACCAAACTTGGATAAATACTTAGCACCGTGAAGTTCATCCACAAATGTAATGGGAAACTTATATTTAACAGTAATTTTATTTAATGCTTGATAGTAAATACAGAGTCTGCTTGACTGGTGTTGAATCCATATTCCAAAGATAAGGCCATTTTATTGAGTGAGAATTGATAGGCTAGGGCCAGCCTCTAAAGGTCCATATTCCAGTGTCACAGGGCTAAGTTCACAGAGGATAATCTACCATATGATAAGGCTAGGTTCTTAGAGGATAATCTACCACACTATAGGCCACCCTTATGCTGGATAATTTACAATATGATAAAGCTAGGTTCTAAGAGGACAATTTACCATATGATAAGGACGCAGGGCAAGGCCACCTTTTAACTCGTAAAGTTACCCTATGGATAGGCCACCCTTCCACTAGTAAAATTACCATCTCTTGGAAAGTGCTTGACCTTCTTGCCTCTTCGGAGCTATTCTCTTCCTTATTTTCCTTGTACCTCCCTCCTAAGATTAGTAGAGTAAAGTTATTTTTTATAAAAGTCATATGCTAGCTGGCTATTTGGGCATCCATTATCTCCTAGCAGCAGTATGAAGCCCATCCTGTTTGCTCACCAGTTTGGTTGAGTAAGTAACTCCCTTCCTAATTAAATTACTGAACTTCTATTATGCTTTTTCTCGGATGAAATTTCTCTTTGCCCCCACGGTCGGATGAAAGTAATAAAGCATCTTGCGGGTCCCCGAGCAAATTCTGCATGGAGTGCTTCCTGCCCCCACAAATGGTAGGTAACAACACTGGATTGTTCAGTTAAGATTGTCTCCTCCGACTATAGTTGGAGAATTCCCCTCCTTAGAGTTCAACTAATCTGCCGTGGGTGTTGCACCTGAACTGAACACATGATGGGTGAGATGGGTTAGTCATCCATTTTATAGAGAAGAATTAGTGTTGTGAATCTTTTGGTCGACTGCTGAGCCTGGTGAACGTTATTAAAAATTTCATTCATTCAATCACTAAGTACTTATTCTCGGGTTTTCTGCACTTCTTAAAAGTAAAACCAACAAATTGACAGCAAAGCGAGTGGTGAATGATTCAAACTGTATGCCCAACAATAAGTAAAACCAACATATTGACAACAAAGCGAGTGGTGAATGATTCAAACTGTATGCCCAACAATGGTGGGCACTCACCTGTAGCAGATGGAAGGTACACAATTTATTGCAGAAAACACAAATTTTCATGTCTAGTACACAATTTATTGCAGAAAACACAAATTTTCATGTGTGGTACGCAATTTATGGCAGAAAATACAAGCTTTCATGTGTGGTATCGGTGATAGGTATCAAAATTTAAACTTATGGAACATGCAAGTGGTTCCCACATCATGGTTTACTTGCTGGCCTCAATCTTACAATTAATAATTATAGGATAGGAAAGCACTTGCTTGTTGCCCCTAGATAATGTATACAAATTATGTCAAAGAAAGTGAGGTATTAAGATTGTCTTTGACATGGGCAATAAAATCATGCTCTAATTCGCACAACATTCATATTCCCCTGAATGCTGAAGGGGGAATCTGAAGATAAACTACTAGGTCAAGATCCTTTTTGTTGACCATTTGCATGTAAATGGAAGGCAGGATCATGGGCACTTTCATGGCTTCTATCAGACTAAGCTAACAAGTACAGGTTAGGAAAGCACTTGCCTGTTCCCATGGGATTGAGTGTACAAATGATCTTAAAGAAAATTAGGTATTACGAAGGTTGCAGGCATTGACAACTATAGCCCTGTTATTCTCAGAACATGGGCTAGAGATTTAACTCAGCCTTCGGAAGTCGCAGGAAATCATCTACAGGTAGGGCCAAGTTCACTGTTGAGAAGAATATAGACTTGTACTGCTGAACTAAGGACAGACATAGGCAGTCATTAAATGTCCACAAAGAAGCTAAATGTACTAATTGATTTTGTATGGAATAGAAGGTACCATTCAGTACTGAATTCTCTTGCATTTATTCTCTTTAAAAATCACTGCTATATGCATTCTTTATCAGCAGTCATCTACAGGAACTAAATCTCATAAATCCGGTATAAACTTTCATTCACTGTGTTGTCAAATTGAGCTACATTTTAAGCATAGTGCTGTGTTTGAGTTCATATGCTAAAATGTTGTGTGCTTGATGAGTATGGGATCACAAACCCCCACCATTACATCAAACCAAACCAATGAGATTTGACTCTACAGTAGACAGACTTCTACAGTACTTCATATGCAAAGTGTTTGACAAGACTTCACACCCAGAACTGCCATAAAGTGCCTTTCCAAACTATTTGACTCCAACAGTAATCTACAGTAGTACTTAAGAGGGCTATTTGACATAGTGCTGAATCTGATTGCATGTATATTTGCAAATTTTTGCTCATATTTGGGATCATTACATTACAGCTCATACCCTATCATCACACAAGAGCAATCCCTCCACATTTGGTCTCTCTTTTCCTTGGTATTCTCCTAGAGGTTCCTCATGAACTCTAAACTCTAGCTTCTAGGGTTTCCCAATGATGATAATGTATAAAAGTGCTCTCTCCTCCCTTGTATATACAATAGGTGAGGAAGGATAACATAAAATAAGGAATAAGTCCATACAAGTAAAAAACAAGGACACCACTCATGGAGTGCTCTACAATACAAGGATGTGTGTGTGTCAAACGAGGGTTTATCCAACCCCCAAAGTAAAACACCCTCCAAGTCATGATCTTCCTTAGGCTAAATGCCTCCCGTCTTCCTCTAACATGGTGCACTCTCCAACAAGATGTTAGTCCAACACTCCTTATTTCATAGCAGTCCACTATCCAAGTGTCCTCATGCAAGGCACTCTTCCTCCAACTATGTGCCACATGTTCTCTTATGTGTACCAATGTGGTCCCAAAGCTCCAATGTTCCTCCTCAACATCTGTGTCTAGGTCCATCACCAACCTCCAGGAATTATGTTTCCCAACCTCTATTATGATTTTTCTTAGATGAAAGTTCTCCTTGCCCCCATGGTCGGATGAAAGTAATAAAGCATCTTGCGGGTCCTCGAGCAAATTTTGCATGGAGTGCTGCCTGCCCCCACAAATGGTAGGTAACAACACTGGATTGTTCAGTTAAGATTGTCTCCTCCACCTAGAGTTGGAGAATTCCCCTCCTTAGAGTTCAACTAATCTGCCGTGGGTGTTGCACCTAAACTGAACACATGATGGGTGAGATGGGTTAGTCATCCATTTTATAGAGAAGAGTTAGAGCTGTGAATATTTTGGTCGACTGCTGAGCTTGGTGAATGTTATTAAAAATTTTCATTCATTCAATCGTTAAGTACTTATTCTCGGGTTTTCTGCACTTCTCAAAAGTAAAACCAACAGATTGGCAGCAAAGCGAGTGGTGAATGATTCAAACTGTATGCCCAACAATAAGTAAAACCAACATATTGACAACAAAGTGAGTGGTGAATGATTCAAACTGTATGCCCAACAATGGTGGGCACTCGCCTGTAGCAGATGGAAGGTACACAATTTATTGTAGAAAACACAAATTTTCATGTCTGGTACACAATTTATTGCAGAAAACACAAATTTTCATGTGTGGTACGTAATTTATTGCAGAAAACACAAGCTTTCATGTGTGGTATCGGCGATAGGTATCAAAATTTAAACTTATGGCACATGCAAGTGGTTCCCACATCATGGTTTACTTGCTGGCCTCAATCCTACAATTAATAATTATAGGATAGGCAAGCACTTGCTTGTTTCCCCTAGATAATGTATACAAATTATGTCAAAGAAAGTGAGGTGTTAAGAATGTCTCTGACATGGGCAATAAAATCATGCTCTAATTCGCACAACATCCATATTCCCCTGAATGCTGAAGGGGGAATCTGAAGATAAACTACTAGGTCAAGATCCTTTTTGTTGACCATTTGCATGTAAATAAAAGGCAAGATCATGGGCACTTTCATGGCTTCTATCAGACTAAGCTAACAAGTACAGGTTAGGCAAGCACTTGCCTCTTCCCCAGCTGGAACTACGCCATGCATGGAACTCTGCCCGATTGGATTTCTTTGTCTTGTAGAACCCATCTACTAGGTATTATACGTAAGAAGATTGGGAGCTCGTTGTTTCCTCGTCATTTGGATGAAAAGCTTGACCTCATCCTTAGTTTTTTCATTCCTCCAAATCCCTTTGATGCGGCTATTGAAGCTTATGATGCCTGGAATATAGCCATGTGCTAACATTCCTTCAAACAGTTTGAATGCAGTGGGATTAAAAGTATACAAAGAGTGTTGGGTGCTTTAGATCATCTTCTTTTTAAAACCATAGATGATAGGTCAATGGTGGTGTTAAGTTTGCTAGAGGGAGCTATGATTTTGTCCTGGCTGGAACTTTGCCTCGGCTGAAAATGTCCTAATGGCAACCATATCCCACTCAAAGGCCAAAGGTTTGCTCTAGAGAGATTATGTGGTTGCCTTAGACAAATATCTATTGTGCAAAACCTTCTAATGGCATCTATATCCCATTCAAAGGTCAATGATCCAATCTACAACATGTGTGTTGATTCAAGGCCTTCATCGTGGCCCATTATCCCAAGAAGCTTCATTTGGCATATAAGTCCCTTGATCTCCTCCCTCAATCTTGATCAAGGGATCGAGACCCATTCTTGGTGCACAAATACTCGTTACGGCACCTTGTCATGACCTTTGAGCCGTAAGAACTCTGCCCTGCTTGGAACTCTACCCCGGCTGGAACTCTGCCTCGGTTGGAACTCTGCCGTGCATGGAACTCTACCCCGCCTGGAACTTTGCCTCGGCTGAAAATTTGCCTAGGATGGAACTTTGCCCCACCTGAAACTATGCTCACCTGGAACTCTACCCCGGCTGGAACTCTGCCCGGGCTGGAACTCTACCTTGACTGGAACTTTGCCTCGCCTGAAACCATGGCTGCCTGGAACTCTGCCCCGGTTGGAACTCTGCCCTGCATGGAACTCTGCCCCAGCTGGAACTCTGCCCTGGCTGGAACTCTGCCTTGCATGGAACTTTACCCCGGATGGCATCATGGAAATGATTGAGTTTCTATTTTGTAAATTTCTTCTTGGTTTCTGGTTGATCTATTTGGTTCATTAATCTATATCTTGTTTCGCTTATAAGGTGGTTTGAAACTTGAAACCTCGTTCATGGCCAATTAACCCCAAAAGCTTCAATGAAATCCTATAGCCCTTGATTTCCTTCCCTAGCATTTTCAAAGCCTTGAAACTTATCATTGGCGTATAAAATGTCCTAATGGTGGACAAATATTCATTACGATACCTTGTATTGACCTTTGAGCCCTAAGAACTATGCCCCGCCTGGAACTCTGCCATAGCTGGATCATTGCCGCACATGGAACTCTGCCCTACCTGGAACTTTGCCCCGTCTGAAACTTTTCCCTACATGGAACTCTGCCTCGTCTGGAACTCTGCCCTGCATGGATCTTTTCCCTGGCTGGAACTCTACCCTGCCTGGAACTCTACCCCGACTGAAACTTTGCCATAGCTGGAACATTGCCACGCATGGAACTCTGCCCTACCTAGAACTTTGCCCTATCTGGAACTTTGCCCTGCATGGAACTCTACCCCGTCTGGAACTCTGCCTTGCATGGATCTTTGCCCGGCTGGAACTCTACCCCAGCTGGAACTCTGCTCCGTTTAGAACTCTACCCCGGCTGGAACTCTGCCCCAGCTGGAACTCTGCCCTCGCTGGAACTCTGCCTTACATGGAAATTTACCTCGGATGGCATCATGGAAATGATTGAGTTTCTATTTTGTAAATTTCTTCTTGGTTTCTGGTTGATCTATTTGGTTCATTGATCTATATCTTGTTTCGCTTATAAGGTGGTTTGAAACCTGAAACCTCGTTATGGCCAATTAACCCCAGAAGCTTCAATGAAAGCCTATAGCCCTTGATTTCCTTCCCTAGCATTGTCAAAGCCTTGAAACTTATCATTGGCATATAAAATGTCCTAATGGTGGACAAATATTCATTACGATACCTTGTATTGACCTTTGATCCCTAAGAACTATGCCCCGCCTGGAACTCTGCCATAGCTGGATCATTGTCGCACATGGAACTCTGCCCTACCTGGAACTTTGCCCCATCTGAAACTTTGCCCTACAGGGAAATCTGCCTCGCCTGGAACTCTGCCCTGCATGGATATTTTCCCTGGCTGGAACTCTGCCCTGCTTGGAACTCTACCCCGACTGAAACTCTGCCATAGCTAGAACATTGCCGCGCATGGAACTCTGCCCTACCTAGAACTTTGCCCTATATGGAACTTTGCCCTGCATGGAACTCTGCCCCGTCTGGAACTTTGCCTTGCATGTATCTTTGCCCGACTGGAACTCTGCTCCGTTTAGAACTCTACCCCAGCTGGAACTCTGCCCTGCATGGATCTTTTCCTCGACTGGAAATCTGCCTCGGCTGGAACTCTGCCCCGGTTGGAACTCTGCCTTGCATGAAACTTAACCCCGACTGGAACTTTTCCCCAACTGCAACTATTTGTCTTACAGAACCCATATACTAGGTATTATACATAGGAATATTAGGATCTTATTGTTTGCTCATAATTTGGATGAAAAGCTTGACCTCAACCTCAATGGCGGTATTTTTTCCCCGGCTGCTCCGTTTGAAACCTCGTTCATGGCCCATTAACCCTAGAAGCTTCAATGAAAGCCTATAACCCTTGATTTCCTTCCCTAGCATTGTCAAAGCCTTGAAACCTATCATTGGCATGTAAAATGTCCTAATGGTGGACAAATACTCATTACAATACCTTGTATTGACCTCTGCCCCGCTTGGATCATTGCCGCGGATGGAACTCTACCATACTTGGAACTTTGCCCCGTCTGGAACTTTGCCCTACATGGAACTCTGCCCCGTCTGGAACTCTGCCCTGCATGGATCTTTGCCCGGCTGGAACTCTGCCCCGGTTGGAACTCTGCCCTACCTGGAACTCTGCCCTGTCTGGAACTCTGCCCTGCATGGATCTTTTCCCCGGCTGGAACTCTGCCCCGTCTGGAAATCTGCCCTGCATGGATCTTTTCCTTGGCTGGAACTCTGCCACGGCTGGAAATCTGCCTCGGTTGGAACTCTGCCTTGCATGGAACTTAACCCCGACTAGAAATTTGCCCCAACTGCAACTATTTGTCTTACAGAACCCATCTACTAGGTATTATACATAGGAATATTAGGAGCTTGTTGTTTGCTCATAATTTGGATGAAAAGCTTGACCTCAACCTCAATGGCGGTATTTTTGCCCCAGCTGCTCTGTTTGAAACCTCATTCATGGCCCATTAACCCTAGAAGCTTCAATGAAAGCCCATAACCCTTGATTTCCTTCCCTAGCATTGTCAAAGCCTTGAAACCTATCATTGGCATGTAAAATTTCCTAATGGTGGACAAATACTCATTACAATACCTTGTATTGACCTCTGCCACACCTGGATCATTGCCGCGGATGGAACTCTGCCCTACCTAGAACTTTTCCCCATCTGGAACTTTTCCCTACATGGAACTCTACCCCGTCTATAACTCTGCCCTGCATGGATCTTTTCTCGACTGGAACTATACCCCGGTTGGAAATCTGCCCTACCTGGAACTCTGCCCCATCTGGAACTCTGCCCTGCATGGATCTCTTCCCCGGCTGGAACTCTGCCTCGGCTGGAAATCTACCCCTTCTAGAACTCTGCCCTGCATGGATCTTTTCCCTGGCTGGAACTCTGCCTCGGCTGGAACTCTGCCCCGACTGGAACTCTGCCTTGCATGGAACTTAACCCCGATTGGAACTTTTCCCCAAATGCAACTATTTGTCTTACATAACCCATCTACTAGGTATTATACATAGGAATATTAGGAGCTTGTTGTTTGCTCTTAATTTGGATGAAAAGCTTGACCTCAACCTCAATGGCGGTATTTTTTCCCTGGCTACTCCATTTGAAACCTCGTTCATGGCCCATTAACCCTAGAAGCTTCAATGAAAGCCTATAACCCTTGATTTCCTTCCCTAGCATTGTCAAAGCCTTGAAACCTATCATTGGTGTGTAAAATGTCATAATGGTGGACAAATACTCGTTACAATACCTTGTATTGACCTATGCCCCGCCTGGATCATTGTCGTGGATGGAACTCTACCCTACCTGGAACTTTGCCCCATCTGGAACTTTGCCCTACATGGAACTCTGCCCCGTCTGGAACTCTGCCCTGGATGGATCTTTGCCCGGCTGGAACTTTGCCCCGGTTGGAACTCTGCCCTACCTGGAACTCTGCCTCGTCTGGAACTCTGCCCTGCATGGATCTTTTCCCCGGCTGGAACTCTGCCCCGGCTGGAACTCTGCCCCATCTGGAACTCTGCCCTGCATGGATCTTTTCCCCGGCTGGAACTCTGCCTCGGCTGGAACTCTGCTCCAGCTGGAACTCTGTCTTGCATGGAACTTTACCTCGGCTAGAACTTTTCCCCAGTTGCAACTATTTGTCTTACAGAACCCATCTACTAGGTATTATATGTAGGAAGATTAGGATCTTGTTGTTTGCTCATAATTTGGATGAAAAGCTTGACCTCAACCTCAATGGCGGTATTTTTTCCCCGACTGCTTCGTTTGAAACCTCGTTCATTGCCCATTAACCCTAGAATCTTCAATGAAAGCCTATAACCCTTGATCTCCTTCCCTAGCATTGTCAAAGCCTTGAAACCTATCATTGGCATGTAAAATGTCCTAATGGTGGACAAATACTCGTTACAATACCTTGTATTGACCTCTGCCCCGCCTGGATCATTGTTGCGGATGGAACTCTGCCCTACCTGGAACTTTGCCCTAAATGGAACTCTGCCCCGTCTGGAACTCTGCCCTGCATGGATCTTTTCCCGGCTGGAACTCTGCCCTGGTTGGAACTCTGCCCTACCTGGAACTCTGTCCCGTCTGGAACTCTGCCCTACATGGATCTTTTCCCCGGCTGGAACTCTGCCCCAGCTGGAACTCTGCCTCGGCTGGAACTCTGCCCCGTCTAGAACTCTGCCCTGCATGGATCTTTTCCTCGGCTGGAACTCTGCCCCGGCTAGAACTCTGCCCCAGCTGGAACTCTGCCTCAGCTGGAACTCTGTCTTGCATGGAACTTTACCTTGGCTGGAACTTTGCCCCGGTTGCAACTATTTGTCTTACAAAACCCATCTACTAGGTATTATACGTAGGAAGATTAGGATCTTGTTGTTTGCTCATAATTTGGATGAAAAGCTTGACCTCAACCTCAATGATTAGGAGTTTCTATTTTGTAAATTTCTTCTTGGTTTCTGGTCGATCTATTTGGTTCGTTGATCTGTATCTTGTTTCGCTTATATGGTATCCAGGAATAATATTTGATGTGCATGGTAAATCGAACATCTATATTGTACTGTTTATTTTTTATTTCAAAAATGGATGGTCTTGCATAACATTTGTTACTAAGAGTATAAACGTTGTTATTTTTCAGGGTTTTGTTTGCTTGGAGGCTTGTGAAACCAAAGTTGGCCTTCTGATACTATGGCCACAATACAGGTTCGTGTTATATCTGAACAATCCAATATCTGTATTGATGTATTGAGCTACATGAACTAAATATGTTATTGGTTGACCATCTCAGGAAGACTTGACTTATAAAGTCATCAAGGAAAGTAATGGCCGCAACTTCTTTTACTGTTTGGGAGTTGAGTGCAATGGTTTGCGACGCAGCAAGTGTCGTGCATTTAATAAACATCGTGAGCAAGTACATGGGTGGGAACCCATAACATTGCATGTCGGTGCCCCGCGGGGCCATAACTACAAGCTTCGTTCTGCATCAAGAATGGAAAGAGAACGCAAGCAAAAAAATTACAACGTTGAATACCGGTTCAAGAAGAATAGAAAGGCTATGGAGACTGCTGCCATTCGTCGAGAGGTCCAAAGTGAGGTATGATCTTTGTATTGATGTTTTATTTTTGGACATATTAAAAAAAGGACACTGGCTTAGCTTATTATCTTTGTTTTTCTTGTAATAGGGGGTGAAAGGTGCAGATGAGTTGAGCGAAGATGCAGTGGCATGCATCAAAAGACTCATTGCTGAATACGATGCACAAGCCAGTGAAAAAAAATATGCACTTACGAATAATGTTCGTAAGAAGGTTATCAAAGATAAATATTGGGAGGCCCTAAGAAAAATATTCAATGAGTCACCGCCGATAGGAATTTTCAATTCCTATTCAATTCCAGTCTTGCATGGCATTTGGAGAACTAACATATATTGAATATCCTATCATTGCAACAGAGATATTTAGATAGCTCTTTTGATTCTCCCAAGGATGATTACATGTCTGTTGAAGAGACAGTCAGCGTACGTTTCGTAAACCCCTTCATGTTTTCATACATATTGAAAATGCCTGAATTAATATCCATCTTATTGACAATATTTCCTCTTTTCTGCAGGGAAATAATATATCTGTGGGTCAATCGTTTACATATGACTTGAATCAAAACCCTGATATTTATGAAGATGTTGAATTTTCTTTGTGTGACATGACAACTGGAGGTGTCAGTCAGGAAAGCATTCAACAACGTGAGAAGACATCTGAACGTGTTCCTTTCAGCCCACCATCATTTGACAAGACTCCAATTGATTTAAATGTTTCATTTGATTTGTCACAAAGTCTTGAGGACAATATCATGTCCGTTGAAGAGACACTCGGTGTAAGTTTTATAAGCCGCTCCTTGTATTGTAATTTTTTCCAATTGCTATTCAAATTAATGTTTGTTTTGTTGTATATAATAGCAATGTTGCAATGTATTTAAAAAAACTTACTTTTTTAAAACATTCTTTCATTGCAACAGAGAAATGTATGCAACTGTTCACAAATTCCTGAGGACAATATCATGTCCATTGAAGAGACACCCGCTGTAAGTTGTATAAGCACTCCTTGTATTGTTACACATTGGAAATACTTTAGTGAAAACCCATTTTATTGACATTGTTTCCTTATAATGGCAGAGAAATATTGTATATGTTGGTGACCCATCTTCATCAAATATGAATGAATGCATTGAACAAGGAGAAGGAATGAGTCAAACCCCTGATGTTGGTGAAGATGTGGATGTTATTTAGTGTTCATTTGATTCATTTTCTAGGCCTATATTTGATAGGTCACCAGCTAGTGTTCCTTTAGGCCCCACAATATTTGACAGGACACCTGATAGTGTTCCTTTAGGCAGGCCAATATTTGACAGGACACCGGCTACTGTTCCTTTAGGCTCACCAATATTTGACAGGACACCCAATTGTGTTCATTTAGGCCCGCCAATGTCCAAAAATGTCCAAAAGACTCCAAAAGAAAATGTCCAAAATGTGCTAAATGAAGAAGGTGACAGATATGGAGAGGACAATACTGTTGTAAATCATGGAAAGGTCCAGAATGCAAATACACAACGTAGGGGTCACAAACGGACCTTTCTCACCCCAAATAAAACAAAGGATAAGAAATCAAAATACCATCACCCTTCATTCTATTCACAGTCTATCGTCAAAACAAAGAGGCCACGCGCATGCACTATGAAGAGAGATAGGTGTGAAGTGTTATTTTGTTTGTACTTTGTGTTTATTTTTTCAAATTAAATTACGTTGTTTTGTATATTGTTTAATTTTTCACATTTACAAATATTGTTTTTTTTTTTCTTTTAACAGGTAGCTTTCCAACAAAGAGCTTCAAACAACATTACTTTTAATCATGGGCATGAAAGAAGCAATTTTGGGTAATTCTGTGCGTCACAACAGCGAAAAACTTTGGGCACTTAATGGAATGGTTTCTTGTCTATCTATGGTATAGGAGTTTTTGATGATAGCTTGATACTAGATGCCAAGAATGTATCTATCAGTGCATACTCAGGCCTCGCACTCAGACCTTATTTCAGCATTGTTTGCATTAAGAATGTATCTATCTTGTACATATTCCATATTATGTAAATGAAAGGCCTATCCTTATTACTGTTATCTGTAAAATACTTAAAACATTATTCAGTGACACAAAGTGATTTCAAATACAAGTTTTTTGATAAGATCAGTTCATCTTTTACCATGTGTGTACAAGTCTTCTGTATAGTTTATCATTTAATTCTATGTATCAACCTTACCTCTTTGAAGGAAATCAACTGTTTCTTATGATACTGATGATCAGCATTTCAGTTTAATTATTATTTGTTATATCTACTAAGGTTAATGCAACTAAGACCTGCAAACTGCATTAATTGTAATTTGTTCATATGGTCCATTAAGGTTAATGCAACTAAGACATAGAAATTGCACATAACTTGTCTTGAACCATAAGCTGCCTTTAAACTTCCTACAAATTGCCTGAGTCTCTGTAGGTTTCAACCTAGTTTTATTATTAAATTTTATGTATCAATTTTAGTATAAAAGTAATCTGGAAAAGCATACCTTTTCTGTACTCTTTTAACTGAATTGACAAACATAGTTAGTGTCATTTTCCTACAATACATATTGCATAATGTATGATGAAATGCAGATTTTCTAGTTCACTGAATGAAGAGTATGATGAAAATCTCTGACATGTAAAGGTTGGACTGAACGCACATTTTTCTGCAACTCTTTGCTGAGACTTGTAGGCATGTTCTTGTTGGTACCCGTGCTTCTGATCTAATGGTTACTCCAGCCTTACAAATGCATGCATTTTCAATATGGGAGAGCACAGATGGTATGATGAAATGCAGATTTTCCAGTTCACTGAATGAAGAGTATGATGAAAATCTCTAACATGTAAAGGTTGGACAGAATTAAAGAAATTCTCACTGTAATAAACCATTTGAAACTTCTTCATAGAGAAGCAAAAAATGTTGCTAATCAGTTCCAGACTTTTACCATCGATTACCAGGCTGAGGTCAAGAGGATGTGTACAGATATAGTTTCAAGAGCAGGGGCAGTTGCAACTTCTGATGTCCAAGATGTCTTCCCATTAAAGACCCTTCCAAACGGAGTCATTCTTGAAAATGAATATATATTTCCATGGCATGGATGTTTTCTTCTTATTCTTGTTGTACTGCCTATTATGGCATGGATATATCACAACTCTTATTGAGTATACAGTGATTTTATATAATTATGGGGGAATGTACTTTCGTGTCCAAAATGGTTATGATATTGCAGATGTTTTTCTGAATATGGTATCTCTTGAATCTTTTTGCTGGTTTTTTAATTAATTCTTTCCAGATGTGTACAGTGTTATTCTATAAACTTTCCTTAGTATTAATAAGTCATCAAAATTCTAAAGTTTTATTACCTTTTGCTACAGTTCAAAGTTGAAGAGGGCTCACTACTTCCCCATCCACCCTCTAAAATTTAGTCATCCATGTTTACTGTTCAATCTATGCTTTATCTACATCAACTTCACAAATGCAAGATTTAGGCTTGCTACCATTTGCATTTTGTGACTAGACTCTCAAAGGGAATTTGGCATTTTGGCTGAACAAAGAGAGAGGAAACACAAAGAGCCATGAGTTGTATTGTAATAGACATTGCTGAAACATAGACTGAGTAACCATTCGAAGCTGGTTTTTCTATTTGGGTTTCCACGGTAAAATCTATGTGTCAATTAAATGTGTGATTGTATTGCTATGTTATGGTCTTCCGTTTATAATTGCATTCAATGGATTGTGATGATAAACTCTGCATGGAATTGATGTTAAATTCTGTGTTAATTGTTTTATGACAGCATTTGGGAAGCTTCTTTATATCTAATTGTTGCCTTGGTTTATTTTATTTTTTAATAATGTGAGAAACCATTACAGGTTTTAGCTTTGTTATTCCACTCCATAGCTTCATTATCCAATAAAAATGGAACAATTGCAACAACTCTATTGTGCCCAGTTCCCACTGTTTGATTTGCAAGAGGAAGATCAATGGCTTCCATTAATGGAGTGCTGCACTATCTCAACTGAGTTTCCAATCTCAAGCTCTGAAATTTAGTAATGTGTTGCCAATAAGGCCATTGGGAATCTAGCAAGCCATACAGAATGAATCTAGATGATCGTACACAACCATTCTTCATTCCCCATGGTCATACAATTTTGCTGGGCATGCGTGTGAGGTGGATATCAGAAAAGCCATCAAAATTTACAAAATATGAAAGGTGCCAAGTTGAAGAATGTTGTTACAAGATTTGTGTGTATTGCTTTCTCACTAACACCTAATAAGATGCATTGGAACAAAGAAACTCCATAAACATAACCAATAATTGCCATATGTTACCATAGCCAATTCTAACTACAGTAATTTCACTTTGAATTATGAAGTGCAAAGAACTCAGAATGCTAAAACTGCTATAGTTGAGTTTATTTCAATCGTGAAATGGAAAAAAATGGCATAATGGGCCTAGTTTATCTTTACTGTGAACACATCTGACTGCTTGTAGTGCTCCACAATGCTTCATTGATTAAGCAGCCTAAGCTTGAATGGTATGATTCATTGGTCAAAACCTAAACTATACTACATAAAAATAAATCCCTCTAAGCTTAGTTGTCCTAGAAACATTGCATTGAATGAAAAATCAAAGTTGACACCCTTCAAAGTTTTCAAGTCATAGAAATCTACCAGTAATCTCTTGAATTTAAGTTATAGTTATAATTGAATCTCAATTTTTGAAAAGTATGGTAATTAGTAGCAACTGTTTTAATGCTTTCAAGAAGATCTTGGATTCATACTTGTAGGTCCATGGACACATTGAACAGTCAATCTAGATATTGTAACTGTGACACAAATCCAGTAAACCTTGGCCTAAAATTAATGAGCCACTTGACGAGGGTTTCATCATTGATTAGCTCCTTCACTCTTTAAGACCTCATTCATCAAACTTTGTTTTTGTTTCATCATTCTATTTAAGTTGTTTTCATAAGGACGAGTTGCTAATATAAAAGTAACCAAAGATATCATATGAAAAAGAAGGAATACAATGATAAAAACTCCATGCCTGCATAATTGAGAAGTATATTCTTTTATATGAACTGGTTACATTACATCATGCCAATGACACACGCACACATATATATAATATGACATTTGAAATTTTTATCATTTAATATGAAATTAGACATGATTATCTAAATAAATTAGTAAAATTTTCATGTTTTTTTAATATAATTATAAAATTTATGAATCTTTTATTTTTATTTTTGTTATTATTATTATTATTAATGGTTTTATTAATGAAAATTTGAGTATTTTTTTATATAATTAAAATTGAAAAGCTGTTTATACAAATGTATATGTAAAGTTGAAAAGTATTATTAAAAGTTGTTTATACAAATGCATATGCAATTTATTATAAGTTGTTTATATTAGCATAAAGGTAAAAATACAAATTGTTATAAGTTGTTTATATTAGCTTATAGGTAAAAATACAAATTGTTATAAAAATACGCCATAGTCATGCAAAAGGGATTACACATCTAGATTGACTGTACCATGGCAATTTACATCCCCTTTGAGCTACTTAAATGATAAATAGCCCATTTTTTACAACTCAAAACTGGGAAACCTTGCATGCTCAGGCTTCACCATATCAAAGTATAAGCATGCAGTCCCTGCCAAGCCTTCAAATAGAGAGGTTCCATGATCTCCACCATGCACCTGGCCAGATGCAATAAGTCTCCTCCCATTGTTATAAATAAATCCAGTGAATGCCTTTGCTCGATTAAGATATACTTCTTCTTTTGTTAAACGGTAAAGGGATAGAAATGTGTAAGCATTTCCACTAATGCCATGGCATAGTCCAACTTTTCTGAGGAGACCCTTCTTCCATACCAATTCACCAGCCTCAACTGCAGCTTGACGAAAGACAGGTTCCCCTGGAAGTACCTATACAAACAAAAGGCCTTTTAATACTGAATATAGAAGAAAGAAAAAATGCTGACAGTGAACCTATAACACTTCCTCAAGGTAGAGTCCTGTCAAAATGCCAGGGAGGTAGGTAAGAGGTTCACTTATGTTCCATTTTTTTTTTATGAATAGCGTACATATCCTTAATTGATCATGTAGCCTTATCTATTAGTGTTCAAGTCCTACTTGTGCTGCTTTGCAAAGAGACATTGCAACACCAGGTGCACCATGGCACCATTGCACGAGCTTGTTCCTCGTATTACCTTCACTTGATGGGTAATTTCCTGATTCTCGGAAACGGTTTCTAATCATGTAGTGTAATGTTCCCTTGACATCTGTTGCATCTTCTTTATTTAGTGGCAAATGAAGAAGAACATGCATTATTCCAGCCAGCCCATGTGTAGCCCCCCAGTACCTCGTCCCATGCCATTGATACATCAGTGGGCAAAGCGTATGAGATGCACTTGTTCTTCCACCATCTAACACAGCATCCACAATTGGGCTCTGAAACCAAAGAATTGAACAATTAAATAAATGAGACCAGACACACAATAATGAGCTCAAGCTCCCACAGATGATACAAGGTCCAGGATTCTATCCTGTCATATCTCTCTACTTTTATACAAGTCGTAAAGGTCTATACAATGTGGCTAAGTGTCATGCCTCAGTTGTTTAAGAAATTCTCTACTTGCTAACCCATTTGAAGGAAATTCACCACAAGATAGGGGTCTACGATTTCATTCTTGAAAATTGGTTACTGAATGAATAAAATACTAACCAACACACTCCAAGGGATTGTTTCATGACCAAGATGTTTGTTAATGAACAATGCATCCCATAGAAATCCTGCACGCCCATACATCAATTCATATGGCATGCCAAAACCCCCATCCTCAGGCCCCACTGAAAGTGCCCTCTCTTGTGCTACCTATTGAAATTTGCAAATAAAAATTGTTACAGAATGTTTTATCAATTACCGTTCATAGCTTTTACATTTAAGAAATGATGGTAATAGCACAGAAAAAGAAATTGCTTTTAGAGTATCAAGACTTTAACAATAAAGGGAATTAGCAGTCAGCACAAAGAGTAGAGCTTTTCATGTTTTTTCTTGTACCTCACAGAAAAGATTTAAAAATAAGTCCTTTCGCTGACTATCACCCTTGTATTTTGCAACAACCGCACCAAGAGCATAGATTCCAGCCTTGCCGCAGAGAAATGTCACACAACTTCAATACAACAACACACAAAATCAGCACTGCAGAAAGATAGGAGGATTGACTTGTCTTTGTTACCTAAGGGTTTATAAGATTATGAAGGGATTATAACTGTTTATCATTACTTAATGTCTTAAACTCCTTGCTACTATTGCACAAGAATCAATAATTTCACTGCATAATGCAAGATCCTCCTTATTTCCAGTTATCTGATATGATCTGAAACACATGAATGCAGTTCCTGATAACCCTTTATACACTGTAGGGTCTCTGCAGTGAAATCCCCGCTGTGTCCATGTTGATTGGACCACCTTAACAAAAGCAATATCAAACAATACCGTAAGCTCAATTATTACACTTTGCATAAAATAGATAAACTCTTCTAGGATTACAAATAAAATAATGCAATAAACTATCATGCATCTTTCTCAGAAAGACATCAAATCTATTAAGAGTAGAAGAAGCTATCGGATTTCAATTATTCTTAATAAAACAAGAAGTTTTACTTTTAAGTTAAAAAATACATAGGGTGTATCAGTAATCTAGATGACCATAAAGCCATAATTGTAAAATTCAAAACCTGAAAGGTACCAATTTCTGAAAGTAATGCTGTAAACCCTACTGGTGTAAGGATTATTGTCTCATAGTTGGTCCTATTATGAATGCATATTAGAATTGATTCGAATTTGGAAATGCAACAAAAGAGCTATACCAGGCAATACCATGTTTGTCACCATAGTCATGCAAAAGGGATTACACATCTGCAACCTTATCTTTTATACACTTTACTATTGCCACATGGCCTGCCACCTCGCACAGCAACGAACATAGTCATGCAAAATGGATTGCACATATGTAACCTCAGCTTTTATACACTTTACTATTGCCACATGGCTTGCCACCTCACACAGCAACGAACCACCATTTCTCTGACCTATCAACTGCCACCTCGCACAACAACAAACCATACACTTTACTATTGCCACATGGCCTGCCACCTCACACAGCAATGAACCACCTTTTATCTGACCTATCAACTTCCACCTCGTACAACAATGAACCACGTCATCGAACAGATTTGCCATGCGTAGCAAAAGGTAGGGAGCATGCCAATTCGTCTTGGGCTCTGAGTTGGTGATCTTCTCATGGAGTCCAAACACCCAGAGCCCCCACCACACCTTTGCTCTACGCGTCGAATAGAGTATACAAGAATGGGATATATAAACCCAAATAAAGAATTCCTCCCGGTCAATGTGGGATAAATCCCAATGGGCAAACAAATCACAACCATCGATCCTATGATCAGACGGTTCCTGTATCTTCTGAGCTTTAGAGTATTACGCCGGTTGAATTTCTAAGGCTCCAATCACAGGATATGGGTGCTTTTTGAGCTATATGGGTGCTGTTTGGCATCCTCAGTGTTCTCGTTGTCATGCTTGTGGCGAGCCTATTTCTGAACATGAGTTTTCCATGTCAAGAAATGATCCACACCACAAATCCTGTTACAAGGAAATATACCATCCAAAATGTGATGTCTGCAACCATTTTATCCCAACAAATAGAGCTGGCTTAGTTGAGTATAGAGCCCATCCATTTTGGGGACAGAGGTATTGTCCTTCGCATGAACATGATAACACTCCTCGATGCTGTAGTTGTGAACGTATGGAGGCAAGGAATGTACAATATATTAAGTTGGATGATGGTTGAAAACTCTGTCTTCAGTGCTTGGGTTCAACGTGAAATGCTTCAACCTAAAATGATGGTCCAAATACAATAAAATGCTTTAACCTGAAATGGAAACCCGAATGAACTTTCCAGAACACTCAACAAACTTTCAAGATGAACAGGGAATATATATTAGAATTAGAAGTAGCTCAGACATACAACAATAAAATAAGTTGCAAGTTTTTGAGACTTCAAGATATAACAGTCAATGTGGGATGCCATCCAATTTACATGCATATCCTTTTCAAGGAGAAGAAGATGGCATGTAGCATACTATGGGCCAACTAATCCACTCCTTTTGGGAGAAGTCACAACTTTACAATCAGAACTGGCCTTACATATTTCAGCCAGGATTGGCATTTTCAAAAAAGTTTTGCATTCTCTTAATATTGGAGCCAAATTGAATGTGCTAGCTCTCCTTGCTTATGCAGGAAGGGAAATCTGTGACTATAGTTTGGCTCCAGGATGAATCATTTTTTATTATTTAGTAATGAAATGTAGGACACATTTTCATAGAAGAAAGTAGTCAATCTTAAGTTCAAAGTTCAGTATACCCCTTTGCAAGCATTTGCCACATGAACCAGAATTAACATGGATTTATGTCAGTTGGGGCTGCAATTATAATATGGATCTTTCTTCTGGATGGAAGAGATTAGAAACAACTAGTCAGTTAAAATTAGAAAACTGAATAGGATTTTAACTTATAACCTTTTTTTTCTTTTAGAATTAACTGTTCGAGAATTTTTTTTTGTCTAAGTTTGACTGTACACTCTACCCATCATCAAGGTATAAGAGTTCAAAACTCCAAACCATCTTTGAGGATAGATAAAGTGTCCACTGGAATACTTTGACACAAAAAAATATTACACAACTAAATTGTAAAAATTAGTTTTCAATGTGATAAACTGTAAAAATCTACATTCTATTAATATTTTGAAAAGATAATTCAACAAACTGGAGAGACACCAAACAAACTCCCTTGTAACAAAATCCACATTACACGTGCTTAGGCTACATAGAAAATACATCCATGCTTGAGGAGGATGAGTATATACATTGCTCAAGTATGTTGAGTTCCATGCACATGCATGATCCAAGTAGTTTGAGTTGTGTGCATTTTCTTGATTCCATTTCAACGCTTGCATCAAAGGAGGAATAGTGGAAATATAGTTTTGAACAATGCTCAATACCCCAAAAGAATTGGAGTTGATAGAAAATAACATGTCAGATTGTCCCTTGAACTAATAGGAAGAGAGGGAGAAGGTGTTGGAAAAGAACATATTCAATTTGCCCTTCAACTAGTAGGAAGAGAGGGGGGTGGTGTTCCAATTGAATGATAGCGGGGCTTCTAAATAGTTATCATGGATTGGAAGAATCATGTATTCTATTCATTTTGATTCACTTAATTGGTCAACATCATCCTTTGTTCAAGATCGTTTATAGTCTTGTCAATCTCCTTGCTCCTTTTGGAGTTTCGATAATGCCTTCCATTATTGAATAAAATTATCAAAGATAACATCATATGACATTTTATTAAGGTTGCATGGGTTGATCCTCCAAGTGGGAAAATTCCCAAGATGGCAGTCTACATGGAGCACTTTTTGGAACCAAGGGATAGCCTTAATTCTTGCCCCCTGCCCCCAACACTCAAACATTGCATGCATGCTCTTTGGATCCCCCTTGGGCAGTTTCAAGTTGGGTCTCATCTTCTTCAAGTATAAACCAACCATCACATCAACCAAGAGTACAAGATCTACCATTTATATCATTTACACAAGATCGACATATAAGAGCTTTTCATTTTCAAGTGCCATATCTAATACAAGATTAGAGGATGGTTCTACTGCCTTGTTAGGGAGTCCTAGAACTCTCAATCCAGGTTTTTTTCATTTCCCATACCAAATATGCTTGGCCTTATAGAAATACATATCTCATATCTTATCTCCCAACTCTTTCATATCATCAAATCATACATTTATCATGCATTTCTTCCCTTCAACCTTGGATGGTAGGAGAGAGGGTTTCAAGGGATATTGATCACCCCCATGAGGACCAATGGTTTTTGTACTTCAACTCTTTACTGCAGTTGCAGGTATTCATATCATTGCCATATTCCACTTCTCCATGCTTTCATGTTTTCGGTTTTGGATTCATCTTTATATATGTAACAAACATAAAAATACATAAATATTGATACCAATACTGATACTAACACATTTTTCTTCCATCGTTGTTTTATAGGAATGGATTTAGCATTCGGATCTGCTTTATAAGCTCATTGATTTACTTGGTAGTCCCATTGATCTTTTAGTGGTCATTACTTGGACATTAATAAAATTATCTTGTCTTATCTCATCTTATTATTCTTTTTTCATGCCTTGCCAGTTGTTTTTGCTACTGCTTTTATTCTCTTTCCCTTTCTCTTTGAAGCATTTTCTACATTAATATGCTTACATATCAATGAACACCACTAAAAACAATATAGATATTATACTAATAACTGCCCATATCTACTTTTGATTTGCTAAAATCACATTAGGTGTAGAGCAGAGCGCATATGTAGTATGTGATGAGCCTCACTTTTGGTAGGTAATTAGCTAGATTTTACACCTTATCGAAAGCACAATGGGGAAGCTTGAAGATTAGAAGAGTACCATATGAACACATTGAGTGACAAATAATCCTTATATGTCATGCATGTTTAGCAAATTTACTGTTAATTGTCAAGTGTTGTCCTTATTCTTGTTTGACTTTCTTTGATTTTCAGTTAAATTGATCTAACTCAGTCGTACTGGAAACAATATCAACATCATTCTTGTCCTTCATGATATTGGCATGTAGAGCTGATGTATCAGCTGTAATGGGTTTGCTAGCTGAATCCATGCTCTTTCCAGTGATTTCAACTCCTTAACTATGTATGAATTCAACATGAATATAATTTGAATTCAACAAACCTAAATTCCAGAGCGATATTAGGCTTAGAAAAAAGTAAGACTATAAGCATATCCATCTAGAAGCAAGTATAAAATACCATCAAATGCTAGTTGTAGCAAGTATAAACTAGCCATCCATGAAGTCACCCTGATTTCAACAGAATCTTTCAATCTCCCATGTAATGGAGTTAACACAAGTTCAGCAACAAGAAAGTGCAACTTAAGACCCTGAAAGGTATGTATTTGATAAAATTTAAACATAAGCAGTTAAAAAAAGCTAAAATATAATCAAGGATGTAAATATTAGTGAGCAGGTTTTCTATAAAAATATGCATAATTAAACTCTGCCAACATGCTATATGTGGAATATTTTAGAAAGTCCCAGGCATGGATTAAATGTTTGATCAATATACTATGGAATTATAGATGGAAAGAATTATAAATTGTCAATAGGAATAACTATAGAGACAATACAATATCCACTTTCTTCAGATGTAAGATTATTGCCCTTATGCTTAAGAGTATGTTGCAGACATATACAAAAGAGAATACTCCTCCGAATACTATAATGCAAATGACAATTTCTCAATAAAACAGAGTTTTCCAAGAATCTGCATTTTTATCTTTGAGCTAACCCTCCATCACTTGCTTTTGTTGCTGTAGGTGTTGTTGTTATTCATCAAGATCATCTTGTAGTGTGTGGGAAATCCTTTTTGGTTTATTTTGAAGTAACCATTTTGTGATCATTGCACTACCTCAAGGGTATAATCCAAGGGTGCTTGAAGCAAAATGCTATATTTTTACATCTAATAATGTTCCATTCACTTTCAGTCATAGCATAAATTATGGAACTATCTATGGAAAGCTCTATGTCTCATAGATTTAAAGCCTTCCCATAGGGGATTATGTGGAGCTGAAGATGATGCTTCTACTCTTGTGCTAGAATCACCTGACATATAGATAGACATGACAACATCAATATGTTAACAACACCCATGACTGTTGCCCCTCTGCAAAGGTGTATGCATGGATACATCATCAACATGGCGAAGCAAGCAAAAACAACAACTGCTAAATTAAGGTACGTGCCAAACCTTGGAAACTGCCAATGGGTGTGCTCCCAATCAACCAGTCATGCTGCCTGGACAGAAGATCCATGGGAGAAGCACCTGTGCATGTGATGTAATATCGTTAGGGAAGTATTGTGATGCAGAACACTAGTCACCTGAACACCTAAAATCCATTGCATAAGGAGTCTCGTGAAGCGTACCCGGGCTTGCAGTTAGACCCGGCTGCTGCTGCCTTGGTCTATGTCTCTGCCTTGGAGCAACCGCGGTAGACTGCTGCCCCTCTGCAAGCATCCGTACCGCACGTCAACACACGTGTATGCATGGATACATCAACAACATGGCGAAGCAAGTAAAAACAACAACTGCTAAATTAGGGCATGCGCCAAACCTTGGAAACTGCCAATGGGTGTGCTCCCAATCAACTAGTCGTGCTGCTCAGATCCATGGGAGAACCACCTGTGCATGTGATGTAATATCGTCAGGATAGTATTGTGACGCAGAACACTAGTCACCTAAACACCTGAAATCCATTGCATAAGGAGTCTCGTGAAGCGTACCTCAGCTTGCAGTTAGATTCGGTTGCTGCTGCCTTGGTCTATGTCTCTGCCTTGGAGCAACCATGGCAGACTGCTGCCCCTCTACAAGCATTCGTACCACACATCAACACACGTGTATGCATGGATACATCAACAACATGGCGAAGAAAGCAAAAACAAGAACTGCTAAATTAGGGCACGCGCCAAACCTTGGAAACTGCCAATGGGTGTGCTCCCAATCAACCAGTAGTGCTGCCCGGACGGAGGATCCCTGGGAGAAGCACCTGTGCATGTGATGTAATATCATTAGGGCAGTATTGTGACGCAGAACACTAGTCACCTGAACACCTGAAATCCATTGCATAAGGAGTCTCGTGAAGTGTACCTGGGATTGCAGTTAGACCCAGCTGCTGCTGCCTTGGTCTATGTCTCTGCCTTGGAGCAACCGCGCAGAATGCTGCCCCTCTGCAAGCATCCATACCACACATCAACACACGTGTATGCATGGATACATCAACAACATGGTGAAGCAAGAAAAAACAACAACTGCTAAATTAGGGCACGCGCCAAACCTTGGTAACTGCCAATGGGTGTGCTCCCAATCAACCAGTCGTGCTGCCCGGACGAAAGATCCATGGGAGAAGCACCTGTGCATGTGATGTAATATCGTCAGGGCAGTATTGTGACGTAGAACACTAGTCACCTAAACACTTGAAATCCATTGCATAAGGAGTCTCGTGAAGCATACCTGGGCTTACAGTTAGACCCGGCTGCTGCTACCTTGGTCTATGTCTCTGCCTTGGAGCAACCACGACAGACTGATGCCCCTCTACAAGAATCCGTACCGCATGTCAACACTCATGTATGCATGGATACATCAACAACATGGTGAAACAAGCAAAAAAAACAACTGCTAAATTAGGGCACGCGCCAAACCTTGGAAACTGCCAATGGGTGTGCTCCCAATCAACCAGTCGTGTTGCCCGGATGGAAGATCCATGGGAGAAGCACCTGTGCATGTGATGTAATATCGTCAGGGCAGTATTGTGACGCAGAACACTAGTCACCCAAACACATGAAATCCATTACATAAGGAGTCCCGTGAAGCATACCTGGGCTTGCAGTTAGACCCGACTACTACTGCCTTGGTCTATGTCTCTGCCTTGGAGAAACCACGGCAGACTGCTGCCCCTCTGCAAGCATCCACACCGCACGTCAACACACGTGTATGCATGGATACATCAACAACATGGTGAAGCAAGCAAAAACAACAACTACTAAATTAGGGCATGCACCAAACCTTGAAAACTGCCAATGCGTGTGCCCCCAATCAACCAGTCGTGCTGCCCAGATGAAAGATCCCTGGGAGAAGCACCTGTGCATGTGATGTAATATCGTCAGGGCAGTATTGTGACGTAGAACACTAGTCACCTAAACACCTAAAATCCATTGCATAAGGAGTCCCGTGAAGCATACCTGGGCTTGCAGTTTGACCCAGCTGCTGCCGCCTTGGAGCAACCACGGCAGACTGCTGCCCCTCTGCAAGCATTCGTACCGCACGTCAACACATGTGTATGCATGGATACATCAACAACATGGTGAAACAAGCAAAAACAACAATTGCTAAATTAGGGCACGCACCAAACCTTGGAAATTGCCAATGGTTGTGCTCCCAATCAACTAGTCATGATGCCCGAAGGGAAGATCCATGGGAGAAGCACCTATGCATGTGATGTAATATCATCAGGGCAGTATTGTGACGCAGAACACTAGTCACCTAAACACCTGAAATCCATTGCATAAGGAGTCCCGTGAAGTGTACCTGGGCTTGCAGTTAGACCCAGCTAGTGGTGCCTTGGTCTATGTCTCTGCCTTGGAGCAACCACAACAGACTGCTGCCCCTCTGCAAGCATCCGTACCGCATGTCAACACACGTGTATGCATGGATACATCAACAACATGGTGAAGCAAGCCAAAACAACAACTACTAAATTAGGGCACGCACCAAACCTTGGAAACTGCCAATGGGTGTGCTCCCAATCAACCAGTCGTGCTGCTCGGACGGAAGATCCATGGGAGAAGCACCTGTGCATGTGATGTAATATCGTCAGGGAAGTATTGTGACACAGAACACAAGTCACCTGAGCACCTGAAATCCATTGCATAAGGAGTCCCGTGAAGCGTACCTGGGCTTGCAGTTAGACCTGGCTGCTACTGCCTTGGTCTATGTCTCTGCCTTGGAGCAACCGCGGTAGACTGTTGCCCCTCTGCAAGCATCCATACCACATTTCAACACACGTGTATGCATGGATACATCAACAACATGGTGAAGCAAGTAAAAACAACAACTGCTAAATTAGGGCACACGCCAAACCTTGGAAACTTCCAATGGGTGTGCTCCCAATCAACCAGTCGTGCTTCCCAAATGAAAGATCCTTGGGAGAAGCACCTGTGCATGTGATGTAATATCATCAGGGAAGTATTGTGACACAGAACACTAGTCACCCCCGAACACCTGAAATCCATTGCATAAGGAGTCCCATGAAGTGTACCTGGGCTTGTAGTTAGACCCGGCTGCTGCTGCCTTGGTCTATGTCTTTGCCTTGGAGCAACCGCGGCAGACTGCTTCCCCTCTGCAAGCATCCGCACTACACGTCAACACATGTGTATGCATGGATACATCAACAACATGATGAAGAAAGAAAAAACAACAACACATAGATATTTTCAATAAATGCAACTGACCTGAGACAATTGATGGTGCAATGTTGGAACGAGGACGACCCCTCTTGTTAAGATAATGAAACTGGAAAGGATCATATTTATATGTGTGGATATTCAAATCAATTTCCAAGCCACTACTTTTCTTGATTATTTTTCCTTTCTTTATTGGGCTAAGGAAGCTTTTCTTCCCCTTCAAAGATGACTCAAAAGCACCCAAGCCAGTGGTGAAGTCAAAGTCCATAATATGAAGAGTGTTGGCCTCACAATTTTTTAACTAGACCAACCAATTGCTCAGTCTTTCTCAATGTACTAGGAGGACTGTTTCTAAGCAGGTCTAGGTATCCAAACAATTCATCCCTAGCTAATTGAAGTCCCTCAACATCTGGATCAATAGATTCAGTAGCTATAAACGTTATATCACCATCTACATGTAAGTTTGGTTCCTCTATCTCGTGAGGGATATCAAATGAAGCATGCGTTGTGTCATGATCTGGTACTGGGATTGAATCTCCTAATGGGAAATACAACCAATCTACCTTTATAGCATGCTTGCACATGTTGCCGTGAATAGACCATGGGAAATCACACGCTATAAAATTTGCACGATACCAGGTGACAAGGTATTTCTTATGAGGATTTGTTTGACTCCTCACCCAATAGGCATGAGATATGCTCTCATGAGGGAAACAATCACTGTCCGGGATTCTTTTTGCTCTTTCCATTGAAGATTCAAGCTACTTCTCTTTCCTGTAGTTGTTCAAGTAACCTTCTTATTTTAGAATTTCTTTGAACTGATACACAGGTTCGACATTCGTCAAGAGCACATATAATAACCAATCCATTCGACGAGCACATTTCTTCCGTAGATCGAAGAGAAATTTGGTCTTCAAGTAACAATGGTAGGACTCTACAGCATTGTTGGTCTCTTGATTTGCATGCGGAAAATCACGACAGCCTTTCACCCACATCCCTGAAAGTAAAAAAACAAGTCAACGGAAATATATGGTAATCATGAAACACTTAAGCAGAAACACAAGAAAGAGTCGTCTGCACTTACGAAACTTATCACCGAAAAACCAATTCTTGTTGAGATAGTCCAGGAATTTCCTCTCATCAACAAATTCATTGACAAATCCTTTTATTGCAGCAGTCACATCATCATTGGAACAATACTTCATAATATAACCTAACTTACTGAACATTGCACTTGCCATGTCTGGACTAGTGGCCAAGTTATTGACGTTTTTTAGCCATGCCCTTCATACATGCCAAACGCACAATATAACTTTGCATTGTGTCACCCTCCTGCAATGTTCGATGGGTTAAAGTGACACTTTTTCATAAAAAAAGATAAGTTAAAATGAATAGTAATGATAATGAATACACCTCAATGCAGCTATCTCAGCCAACGCATCATCAACCATGAAGGCATTGGGTTTCCAATCAGGATGGAGCTGGTAACACCTATTCATAATCTGCTCCAACCAAAGTGCAATATCTTCAGTTGTATTCCGCGATGAAAGAACCCATGCAACAGGAACCCCACTTTGTTGTGCATCAAATACAACTAGTGTGTAAAGCTGGTACTGCCATACTCAAACAAGATAGGAAGTGAAAAAAGTTTTTTATTAAATAAATTGAATGGCTTAATATTGGATAATCATATTAAAAAAACATGGACAACACACATACCCCGTATTTATTAGTACTAAATGTTGAGTCCATGGCTATTAAGATGTTATGACATAGCTTAACCATTGTCTCCAACATCCATTTCGTTTGGATTCCAATTATGAAAGGCACACCTGCATCATTGGGCTTTTGGAAGAAGAAAAAGTCCTCTTTATGTTTTTGGTACCAAATAGAAACACTCATCTCATCCTTTTTGTGGAGTTGATAGTTTCCTTTGCTCAACCGACAGTAGATGTTTGCAACATCCTTTCTGCTCAAGAAGAAATCCCTATCTCGAGCTATCGCATCCAAGTTAACATGTTTGTTTATGTGCATTTTGCAAACTGAGTCAACTGGCACCTCCAAAAAAAAATAACTTTCGACATACGAGACTATGTCCCTTGAGAGCTTACGCTTATGCAGAGACCTAGCCTCGCCTGAAGCGTCATGCAAACCATGACAAGGCCATCCTTGTTTGTCTTCATGCTCATATAGATTATATGTCAATATCGCAGCCTCAGTATTTCTAACCATAACCTTAACTATAAAATGGCATTGGCAACCCCTCTTCTTGGCAAACAAGGCCCTACGTTTAGCTGGTTGTTCTCTTTTGTCCTCCGGACCATAACAACATGCATAACTACATAAAAAAAAAATCTAGTGTCAGTACAGACAACAAATTATAAATGGGATATCATTAACTAATATAAATAATACATTCTTGAGGTACTTACACTTCATAACTCAATGAAGCAGTGTCATTTTTCCCTTATTCTTTCTTTTTCCGTCGGATGAAACTACATGGAGCATCGGGGTTCATTTCTTCCCCCCTAATGAAGTCGGATACTCTATGGGACGGGATTTTCGCAACACGATCAAAACATCCATTTGATCGAGCAATTTCAGACCAAAGAATATCTTTGGAGGAAAAGGTGAGCATGTGTTTAGGGTCTTGCATTTCAAGTCGCATGATAGCCTCCCATTTGCCTTGCTTGCCCATTTTGAATAAATTCCTACAAACAATGTGCAAACACATTACTGAAAATAAAACAAAAAACTAGTTATATTTAAATACATGCTTGCAATTTATACGACATGGAAGGCTCCATGAAGCATTCTTTATAGTGAACTTAACAGATGCCCTAAGAAGCAAGAAGCATAACAAATCCCACATGGGGTAAGTGGTGTTTCAACACAACCTAACCCTGGTAGGGGTGCATGCATCTTAAAGAATGAAGGAAATGATATTACTAGATCCAAATCAAACATTCTCCTCAAGGATTTGTATAAGGGAAAGTTCACAGAGCTTAGTGGCTGTATTAAGATATAATTAATAGAAGCTTGGTTAATTAATGTCCATAAGTGTTTTGGGTTCAAATATCACTATTAATCATCAAGCTTGTTTGATAATTTTCCATCTTAAGCAAAGTTCCACACTACGGTCAGGTAAAGTGGAAAGAAATATAAGGCCTTTTGCATATGTAGTTGCATGGGAATTGTTTAGGGAGAAATTCTATTGAAATACCTGTCATATTACTATATATCGCCATAGATAGGCAGATGCAATCCACTTCTTGACTTGGGGCAAGCTCACCATGGGAAAGTATTAGGTGAAGGGTGTTATAATATTATACATTAGGGGATCACCTAATACCAACTTGGTTTAATGTACTAATCATGTGTGTTTTCAATTGCTTTTAACCTCTAATAATCCATTGAACACCTTTATATTATTCATAGATTATTCAACAACCTAGCTATCTAAATACTAGAAAGCTTGATTTGTGTCTTTTCACCTAATTGGTCCATGATTGTGGAGGTTGATTTGTCCAAAGTCCATGAGATGATAAAGTGAGAGTGTACTAGATCACATTCTAGGACTGTCACAATATTTTTAACTACAAGCAACAGAACAGTGTAAGGATCCCCAAAACAGACATAATGCCTTGTCTGTCCTTGGCCATAATGGAACTTATTCTTCGATAGACATTCTACTTTCCATTATTTGAACTTAACATTGTTTTTTCCTAACAGAAACTCCCCATTTTTAGCTGGAATGGGGTCAATCTCCTGGGACAGGTTGCTCTTGGGATTCTTAGGTAGAGCCATACATAATTCACTGTGAATTGAACCTAGATCAGCAGTGGTAAGCTTCCGCAGGTCTATGGACCACATCCCGAACAACAAATTTAAATGGAAATCCTAGAGGAAAACATGGCTCAGGCTTGGGTCCTAATATGTGCACGAGTCATGACCTCCAAGTGCCATTGGATCAAACCCATAAGCTTAATCTTCACAGACAAAACGCTATCTTCCTGCCAATATTAAATAAAATATTTTCATGCCCTGCTGGAGCTTGCAGCTTGCCACTATTGAGGACTTAGGTGAACTACCATCCCAAGGAGGAAGGGATGAGTACTCAAAGTGGGTCTTGGTGCTTCAGTAAGCACTCCATTACTTACTGCAGGGGGGGTTACATATTACAATTGCAGCGATACTATGGGAACTTGGAAAACAAGATGACAGGGATTAAGTTTTATAGATCTAAATACCCAATCTACTTTTTTTTCTATTGCCTAATGCTTGGATTTATATTTTTCACTGTGCATTTCAATTTGATCAGAATGGTGGCATTTCCTTGAACAAGCAAATCGAAGACTTTGAAACAATCTATGGGAACCTCGCAGCTCAGCTGGGCAGCGAAAATGCTACAATGCTTGTCTCAAAATATGTGATGCTAATCGTTATAGGAAGCAATGACCTCATTGCCTATTTCAAATCAAATTCTCAACTCCCCTCCAAGTATACCCCTCAACAGTTTATAGATCTCATGGTCTCCACATTCAAAGCCCAAGTGCAGGTGAAGATTTTAGCATTTCTGGGATCTCATGAATTCATTGCTTTGTTTATAGTTTTATACCACTCAATGGTATATAGTCTTCTGTTATCTATATTGAAAGCCCAAGTGTAGGTGAAGCTTTTAGCATTTCTGGAATCTCATGAATTCATTGATTTTTTTATACCACTCAACAGTATATAGTCTTTCTGTTCTCCATAGTGAAAGCCCAAGTGCAGGCACATAAAAGACAAACTGTTGTACTAATATGAATTAATATGAAAGAAGCACCCCCTGGGTAATACAAGTTCCTTATGAATATGAACTAATATGAATTGTGATCTGCTCCTACTGTCGTTGATGCTATTACTTGTTCTTCTCTGCTTTGAATCAAGAATAAAATCTCATCTTTAGGGAGGAGTGGTAATCCCACATTTGGGCGCAGGATTGTAAGTTTACCTATAGATTAGAGGGGCATGCAGTTAATGGATGGCTTCTATGTGTGAACGACGAGTGCATATACAGTGAATGATGCACGGCTTGCAAGGGACAAGGCTAAGCAATAGATACCTTAACCAAGAGTGAATTATTATATGCGCGTTATAGACAATTCACCCGTTGAGGTTCATATGCAACTGACAGTAAGTGACTATAAGATTCATTCTGCATAAGCCTAGAGAGGGCAGTATTGTGACTTTACAGCAGCTCCTGCAGACCAAATTGGTGACCGATGAATGAAACAGAGCAATGGAGCAGTCACAGGATCGTCGTTTGCAGACTTTGGTGACCGATGAAATAGAGCAATGGAGCAGTCGCAGGATCGTTGTTTACAGACTTTGGTGACCGGTGAAACAGAGCAATGGAGCAGTCGCGGGATCATCGTTTGAATTGTGGTTGGTGGTACCCATCAATGCATGGGGTACGTCGAAGGCAGAAGTGGGAGTAAGCGTGGTTGATCAACGTTAACGGCACTCCTAACGGCGAAGAGGTGGATCGGATGGCGACCGGGTGGAAGGGGCTGCCGGCAACGGAGAGGAGGGGTCGTCGGCGGTGGTCGGAGTGCCGACGCGACGGTTGCCACCGGGAAAAATCGTTGCGTCGGTAGCTTACTCCTATATATATATAACTTTTCCTCATAACTTATTTAATATTTTATATAAATTTAGTGTTACCACATATTCATCATTCAAAATACTCATTTATAAATAAAAATTTGAATCATGAAATAAAGTTTGAATGATTCGTATTTTTATTATTATATAATATATAATAATAAATTATATAATAATATATAATATATATTATTATATAACATATTATATAATAATAATATGAAGTACTACATATTCATTATATGAAGTATGTAAGTCATAGAAATTTGACTTTAAGTTTTATTTTTGCTTTTAATAATAGGTTTTATATAAAATATTTATTATATATGAAATTATTTTAAAGTATTTTATTTTATAAGTACTTAAAAGTACTAAGCATATAAATATTATATACAAAAGTAATGTATGACTATTTTTTTCATTATGAGTATAGTAAACTATAGGTTTATATCCACCATTTAGAAATTGACAAGTAAGTACCTTTAACTCAAGCAATGCCACCTCAACTATAATAGATGATGTCATTCTCTGGAATGTGATTGGTTCTTTTAAAGTTGATTTTGATAGTACTTTTTTGTTTGGAGGCCCATTTTAGACCTCAAAATTTCCCTAATGGAAGTGCCATCTAATGGCTCTTGGATACAAGGTTTGGAGTATTGTTGAAACATAATAAAAGTACCAACTGGCGTACCTATAGACGAAGGAGAGCTAATCCTATATGAGGCCAATGCAAAAGCTCTAAATGCAATTTTGAGTGGGTTAACATAATCAATACTTGTAAAATTCATGCAATGCAAAACATCCAAACATGCCTGGGAAAAACTAAAATGTGTCTGTGAAGGAGCACTCAAAGTCAAGGAATCCAAACTATAGACCTACAAAGGACAGTTTGAAAACCTAAAAATGAAAGAGAAAGAAAATATTGCATAATAGCTTCTAAGAGTAGATGAAATTGTCAATTCCATTAGAGGCATTGGAGGAGAAATTAAAGAGAAAGACGTAGTCGACAAGGTACTAAGAACCCTACCAATGAAGTATGACTCAGAGGTGTCCTCTCTAGAAGAACAAGATGATATTAAACTTATGACAGTAGATAAACTACATGGGATATTTACTACCTATAAGATGAGAACATGAAAAAATGGATCATCAAAGAGGGAAGTAGCCTTTAAATTCATATCCAAGATCCAATCTGAGGACCTAGATGATGAGGAATCTCTCTTCATCAAGAAACTTCAGAGAGGCATTGGCAAGTACAAAGGGAAGCTACCCTTTAAATGTTTTAACTGTGGAAGGATTGGACATTTTTCCAAAAAGTGTCCTTACCAAAACAAGAGGATAGTGATGATGAAGAACCTTGTTGTCATAAGAAAGATCAAACGATTAAGATCATATACAAGAAGAAGTTTCAGAAAAAATAAGAAAACCTCTATTCCAAAGAAGACAGTGAAGATGCTGAAGTCCTATTCATGGGTTTCGAAAGCTAAATTTCTGAAGAAGAAATATAAGTTGTCATAGATCTTGAAGCAGAACTTATAAATGCTCATGAAGAATTAGAGAAGTATTAAAGGATGTACAAAAAATTAAAAAAAAATCACATGATAGAATTTGAAGAGAAAAACAAAAATGCAGAGAAATAATGATTGTTGACTTAAAAAATCAAGTTCTAAAAGTCAAAAGGGTTGAAAACAATCTAGAACAACAACTCAAAAAGAGAATACAATAATTTGAAAAGATTGAACAAGACATTATGCACCTTGGAAAGAAACTGGATGAATAATCTATCAAATCAAGGTTTGAAAATAGCTCAAGGACTTTAGATGAAATCCTTATTAATTCTTGCATACGATCTAGGAACTAGGAATCAAAATCATCAAAGAATTATTAACAAATACTCATGAATTGGAAATTATCGGAACCAGAAATGGTTTCCTCTCTGTATATTTAATAAAAAATAAGAGGTTACAATACCAATGCTGAGCAATGGCTTAACTCCATGAATAATTCCAATACCTAAGGAGACAATTCGAATTCAGTGAGTGAGTCTAGCTTAACTGACTCTCAACCATTCAATCTCACTCAGTTAACCACTTGACCAAAACCCTAATTGACTCACCAAACCCTAATTGAAGTCGGAGTGCAATAAATGACCGAATCTCAACTAAAGGATATCAAACACATGTCATAGCAATCCAATCATCAAGTGCTAGTGCTCCATGACTTCAATGAACCCCGATGAAGTTAACTGAAGCTGAACTGACCATCAGAAGTTGGTGGAGGTGCCTTGTTGACTCCAGTTCATTAAATAATAATAAATAATCATTAAATAATATATTTAATGACTGGAGGCACCTTAACTGACTGTAACTGACTGGTTGAACTGATTGTAACCACCATTTAGCAATTAGGTGCAATAATGTCACACAGATCACCCCCGGAGTGCTTCAGTTAGCCTCCTTGATTGTAGGAGAAGGCTAAGTTAGCCTCCTTGACTGTAGGTAGGTGTGGGTGTGACTGGATGATGGAAATTAATGCTCCACTGATGTCAATTAACCTTAGGATAGTGGTTTAACTAGGCCAATTTGACCAAAAGAGTGTGTATGATGGTAAATGTCTCCAACACCCCCCCTTAATCTATACTCAGGAAGAATTAGAAAACATAGATGCATAAAATGATAGGTCCCTGGAAACAAAGGCCATAGGTCACCCTGTACAATAAAGTAACTGCTTAATATAACCAAGGAAACGGGGAAAACCTCATGGGAAAAATACCCCCCCTCAAACTAAGCAGTAAATCAAGAATTGGTTCTTCTATGCAAAAACATCCTCAGACTGTGCATGTGAACCTCTGAATCCAAACTAAATGAATATTTCTGGAGGAATATTCCACTTTGGAATAAGAACAATGCACTCAACTGAATCAGAAATATAAACAGCTGCACGGTGAAAACTGGACCCATGTAGAGTAGCTGAAATCATCTGAAGAGAGAGCAAAGGTTCTTAAGGATTCGAACCATGTGTGGAACACTCAAGAAACTGATATGTTGCAGGCTTGAACAACAAACCATGAGTGGTAAAATCAGCCCCAATGTTTAGGAGCAATTGTCCAAGCGGATGCAGAATGTCTTCCTCTTTACTAGTTCTGCGAGGAGATGAGCTTGTGACCAAAAGTAGAGAATCCCTGGGACTCTGGAGAGAGAATGCTTGAGCTCCATAATATGATATAGCTTCAGAAATATCTAATGATTCATATCAGCAACCTCATAAGAGGAAACTAACACCAAATCCCCATCAGCAAAATTGAAGAAGGACTGCGGTACTTGATTTTTCACACCGGAATTGGTGAGAGCAGCTACAAGCATGGATGAAAGCTCTTGAATTTTAAAATATTAACAAAATAATATCAGATCAGAATGTAAATCAGATCTAAATAAGTTCACAACAGATCCAAAATTGTGAAATCAAATCAAATCCCCAGCAGCAGTTTTGTAGGAGACTTGCGGTACTTGTTTCTTCACACCGTTGATGAGAACAGATACAAGCAGTACTGAAGGTTTATGAACCTGAAATTTTGAACCAATAAATATCAGATCAGATCCAAATAAGATCATATCATATCCAATAAGGTTCATATCAGATCCAAAATTATGGTCAACAAAACGGTAGATGCACAGTTTTCTTTTTCTTCAAAATTCTGAATTTTGGTGCATGCAATCCTGCAGGAATTTGCTGGAAGATCTAGATCATGGGGAGAAAATGTGTCACTCTTATAATCTGATATTTCTTCCAAAATATCCAATTTTTTACATATTTTCACACCAACAGCAACATTAGAGGAAGAAAAATCAAATTTCTCTTCACTTTCGGAAGCAGTTACTGGTAAATTTTGCACATAATTCAAAGGAAAATCACCATTGAATGTTTGCATGGAAGTGCAGCAGTGTTTTTCTTCAATATCAGAGATTTGAATGTCTTCTTCTATTTCAGCAATATGAGAAGATGAGATATCAGAGATCTCATGAACTTCCGGAGCATCAGGAGAAGGAGTCACTTCATGGAGAATTTCTTCAATTCGAATTGAATGTGTAGAAGATTCTGCTTCATCTTTATCTTGAACAACTTCATTAGAGAGAGTAGAGGCCGAGATTTTTTAGTGAAGAACTCTTGTGGTGCTGGCTGTTATCTCCAAAGTACTATTATGATCCTCATTGTGCTTGCTAAAGGTTCTGTCCAATATTGTCCAGACTTCCTTTGGGTGTTCAGCAGAACCAAGATTAAGGTAGTACAAGCTATCATCAAGGGCCAGACATATTGTTCCAAAAGCTCTGTCATCATCATTTATCCAGTCATTCTCATTCTCATAAGTCTCTCTTCCAATTCCAATAGACACCTCATAGAGACCTCGTCTCTTCAGAGATGCAATCATCTTCAACTTCCATTCCGAATAGCTTGTGAATGGGGTGAGAAGAGGGATTGATGAGTCCATTCGAATTTGTACCTGATAAAACCTGCAAATAAAAAAAAAAGAGGCACCGTAAGGTCGGACAACCTGCACATTCTAGGCTTTCATCACACCCAGCATAGTCAATCAAGCAAGCTTGATCAACAAGTTCTTTACTTGGGATATTGAGTGGTAAGCCTTGGCTTCTGGTGCAGTGCTGGATTTTTGAGCTATTGCTCAAATTTCATGGAGAAATCTGTCAAAAATCTTGTTTTTGAGAGATTGATCTTCGTCCTGCCGAAAGCTCTGATACCATATTAATTCTTGCACATGATCTAGGAACTCGGAATCAAAATCATCAAATAATTATTAACAAATACTCATGAATTGGAAATTATTGGAACCAGAAATGGTTTCCTCTCTGTATATTTAATAAACAATAAGAGGTTACAATA
>LPNX010241622.1:224009-311625 GCA_001517045.1 Pseudotsuga menziesii | reverse complement strand
CAGATCCAAAATTATGGTCAACAAAACGGTAGATGCACAGTTTTCTTTTTCTTCAAAATTCTGAATTTTGGTGCATGCAATCCTGCAGGAATTTGCTGGAAAATCTAGATCATGGGGAGAAAATGTGTCACTCTTATAATCTGATATTTCTTCCAAAATATCCAATTTTTTACATATTTTCACACCAACAGCAACATTAGAGGAAGAAAAATCTAATTTCTCTTCACTTTCGGAAGCAATTACTGGTAAATTTTGCACATAATTCAAAGGAAAATCACCGTTGAATGTTTGCATGGAAGTGCAGCAGTGTTTTTCTTCAATATCAGAGATTTGAATGTCTTCTTCTGTTTCAGCAATATGAGAAGATGAGATATCATAGATCTCATGAACTTCCGGAGCATCAGGAGAAGGACTCACTTCATGGAGACTTTCTTCAATTCGAATTGAATGTGTAGAAGATTCTGCTTCATCTTTATCTTGAACAACTTCATTAGAGAGAGTAGAGGCTGATATTTTTGAGTGAATAACTCTTGTGGTGCTGGATGTTATCTCCAAAGTACTATTATGATCCTCATTGTGCTTGCTAAAGGTTTTGTCCAATATTGTCCAGACTTCCTTTGGGTATTCAGCAGAACCAAGATTAAGGTAGTACAAGCTATCATCAAGGGCCAGACATATTGTTCCAAAAGCTCTGTCATCGTCATTTATCCAGTCATTCTCATTCTCATAAGTCTCTCTTCCAATTCCAATAGACACCCCATAGGGACCTCGTCTCTTCAGAGATTCAATCATCTTCAACTTCCATTCCGAATAGCTTGTGAATGGGGTGAGAAGAGGGATTGATGAGTCCATTCGAATTTGTACCTGATAAAACCTGCAAATCAAAACAAAAGAGGCACCGTAAGGTCGGACAGCCTGCACATTCTAGGCTTTCATCACACCCAGCATAGTCAATCAAGCAAGCTTGATCAACAAGTTCTTTACTTGGGATATTGAGTGGTAAGCCTTGGCTTTTGGTGCAGTGCTGGATTTTTGAGCTATTGCTCAAATTTCATGGAGAAATCTGTCAAAAATCTTGTTTTTGAGAGATTGATCTTCGTCCTGCCAAAATCTCTGATACCGTATTAATTCTTGCACATGATCTAGGAACTAGGAATCAAAATCATCAAATAATTATTAACAAATACTCATGAATTGGAAATTATTGGAACCAGAAATGGTTTCCTCTCTGTATATTTAATAAACAATAAGAGGTTACAATACCAATGTTGAGCAATGGCTTAACTCCATGAAGAATTCGAATACCTAAGGAGACAATTTGAATTCAGTGAGTGAGTCTAGCTTAACTGACTCTCAACCATTCAATCTCACTCAGTTAACCACTTGACCAAAACCCTAATTGACTCACCAAACCCTAACTGAAGTCGGAGTGCAATAAATGACTGAATATCAACTGAAGGAGATCAAACACATGTCATAGCAATCCAATCATCAAGTGCTAGTGCTCCATGACTTCAATGAACCCCGATGAAGTTAACTGAAGCTGAACTAACCATCAGAAGTTGGTGGAGGTGCCTTGTTGACTCCAGTTCATTAAATAATATTAAATAATCATTAAATAATATATTTAATGACTGGAGGCGCCTTAACTGACTGGTTGAACTGATTGTAACCACCAGTTAGCAATTAGGTGCAATAATGTCACACAGATCACCCCCAGAGTGCTTCAGTTAGCCTCCTTGACTGTAGGTAGGCATGGGTGTGACTGGATGATGGAAATTAATGCTCCACTGATGTCAATTAACCTTAGGATAGTGGTTTAACTAGGCCAATTTGACCAAAAGAGTGTGTATGATGGTAAATGTCTCCAACAATCCTAAGTGTCCAAAGACCATCAAGCGATAAATATGGATTAGGATTTGACAAAGAAAAACCAAGATATTCCTCTTACACAAATCAAGATGGAAATAAAAGAAGCTATGTTGTTGTACTCATGAGCCAAATTAAAAGAGAAGAAAGTAAGAAATTTGCTTCTCCCTTACAAAGAACATACATGATTCCTTAAAGACCAGTGTCATGTAAACACCTACAACTCTTTTTAGGAAATTATTACACCTGTAACAATTTTGGACATATGGCTAAAAATTGTAAACTAAAGACTCATGTGGAGAAAGGGATTACATCACATACTTCTATCTGCGAGAAAAATATTACCAAAAACAATCCAAAAGGAAGAAACTACAATTCTTTTTCTCCTCTACAAAGTTATAGTACATAATGATACAAATGTGGTAATCAAGGACACATTGCTAGAAAGTGTAAACTAGTTATTCATATGGATGACGCCTCAAAATCTCAAGGCAAAGAATAAGGAATAGCTTGGAAAAAGAAGGATGATGTCTAATGTTCATTATCTCTATGTGCTACAGGAAAACAAAATCTATCGCATATGGATATTGGATGCTCAAAACATATGACAGGTGACCCAACTAAGTTCCTAAACCTAAAAAGGAAGCAAAAAGGAAAAGTCACCTTTGGAGATAATCTATCCTTTAAAATAATCGGGAAGGGTACAATGGTTATTAGAGACAAGATGAAAGATGAAAATGTTCTGCTTGTAGAGAACTTAAAACCTAATCTTTTGAGAGTGAGTCAAATGTGTGATCAAGGACGCATATGTATATTTGATTCCAAGAAGTGTGAAATCAGAAGAAAAGATTCAGGAAAACATGTTGGAACTACTATGAGAACTCCAAGCAATATGTATATTCTAGAAAATGAAGAACAATGTTATATGAGCCAAATTGATGAAATTTTTCTATGGAATAGAAGGATGGGGCACTTGAAATTTGACAATCTTGTAAGAATTAGTCAGAAGGGAGCAGTAAGAAATCTGCTAAAGATCATAAAACCACCAAATCATGTGTGTGGACATTTTCTTCATGGGAAGCAAACAAGAACAAGCTTCAAGGTAAAAGAACATACAACCTCCCAACCTAGTTGGAATTATTTCACATTGATCTTTGTGGTACAACAAGGACTAAAATCCTTCAAGGTGAATATTACTTTATGTTATTAATCGATGACTATACAAGAATGACTTGGGTGACTTTTCTTAAAGAAAAATAAGAAGCCTTTATGAAGTTCAAATCCTTCAAATCCCTTGTTGAAAATGAAATAAATTGCTAAATTAAATGTCTAATATCAGATAATGGTGGAGAATTAACCTCAAATGAGTTCAATGAGTTTTGTGAAAATCATGGAATCAAGAGATAGTTCTCAGCAGCAAAAACTCCTCAATAAAATGGAGTAGCTAAGAGAAAGAATAGGACAGTCCAAGAAGCAGCTAGAACTATGCTTAATGAAGCAAAACTTCCTGATGACTATTGGAGAGAAGAAATATATACAGTTGTCTATGTACAAAATAGAGGAAAACTCAGACTGAATAGTGACAAAACTCCTTATGAGCTATTGTTTGGAAGACTGACTTCAGTTAAATATTTTAGAGCTTTTGGAAGTAAATGCTACATAAGAAGAGATGATGATAATCTAGCGAAGTTTGACTCTAGAAACAATGAAGGCATATTTCTTGGACATTCTTCCACCAAAAAGGAATACATATGTTATAATCTAAAGTCGCACAAAATCATTGAAAGTGAAAATGTAACTGTTGATGATACTAAACCAAGAAGAATACAAATTCAAGGAAGTGTGGATGATGACGAAATTGATGATGAAAAATTAGATGATAAAAGAAGGAAATAAAGTACACAAAAGGAAGATAATTCAGAAGAGGAAGAAGAAGAAGAAGAATAAGAAGAAAGAGTAGGGGAAGAAGAGTCACATGAAAATGAGAATGAATATTCCCCGAGATCAAACACAAAGACACCATCTAGGTGGGTCCAGAAAAATGATCCTGAAAGTCAAATAATTGGTGACAAGGAATCAGGAGTTAAAACAAGAAGAAAATTATATGATGAAGAACAAGCACTACTTTAAATAATAGAACCCAAAACATTTAAAGAAGCTTGCAAAAGTGAGGATTGGTTCAATGCTATGAATGAAGAACTTGATCAAATAGAAAATAACTGAACTTGGGAACTTGTCCCAAGAACTAAGGATATGAATGTTATTGGAACCAAATGGATATTTAAAAACAAGTTCAATGATCATGGTCATGTGACAAGAAAAAAGGCTAGGTTAGTATTTAAATGATATGCTTAAGTAGAAGGCATTGACTTTGAAGAATATTTTTTACCCATGGCAAGATTCGAAGCCATTAGGATGTTGTTAGATTTTGCATGCAACAAAAACTTTAAGGTATATCAAATGGATGTAAAATCTGCATTCCTTAATGGAGAACTTGAAGAAGAAGTCTATATTGAGCAGCGTGAAGGTTTTCTCTTGTTAGAAAACATAAATTATTTGTTCAAACTTAAGAAAGCGCTCTATGGCCTTAAACAAGCTCCAAGGGCATGGTTCTATCGACTTGACAATTATTTAAAACAACAAGGATATAAAAGAGGGAACACTGACAGTAATTTGTACATAAAGCTTGAAAATGAAAATATGATCATTGTGGTAGTCTATGTAGATGATATCATATTTGGAAGTGATCTGCAAATTCTAAGTGTAAGCTTTGCATCATAAATGAAGAAATAATTTGAAATGTCAATGTTAGGATAATTAACATTCTTTCTAGGTTTACAAATATCTCAATCAGAAAAAGGGATTTTCATTTCTCAAACTAAGTATATAAAATAAATGTTATAGAAGTTAAAAATGGAATAATCCAAACAAGTTAGTACTCCTATGGTCATTGGTTGTAAATTAAGCAAGAATTGTGAATCCTTAGAAGTAGATCATACTATGTATAGTTCAATGATTGGTTGTTTATTATATGTAATAGTTACTAGACCAGATGTAATGCAGGTTGTAGGTTCGGTTTCTAGATTCCAATCATCCCCAAAAGAAACACGTGTGGTAGCAGAAAAAAGAATTATTAGATATCTAAGAGGTACTATGGATTATGGTATTGAAAAAGCAATAACTTCACTCTAAAGGAATTTACTGATGCATATTGGGTAGGAAGTGTTGATGACTGGAAGAGTACCAGTGGAGCAACATTCTTTTTGGGAAAGTGTTTAGTATCATGGTTAAGCAAGAAACAATCCTCCATATCATTATCTACAATAGAGGATGAATATATTGCTGCTGCATCATGTTGTACTCAATTCATTTGGATGAAATAGACATTGGAAGACTTACTTGTAAAATATAAAGAGCCAATAGTGATAAGTTGTGACAATACAAGTGCCATAAATATATCAAGAAACCTTGTCATTCACTCCAAGACAAAGCACATACCAATAAAATATCACTTTCTAAGAGATCAAGTGTTACAAAAGGTTGTTAAACTAGAATATGTTGACATCAAAGAACAAATAGCTGATATTTTTACAAAGCCAATACCCAAAGAAGCATTTGATCATCTTAGGTAAAAATGGGAGTAATCTCCCTACAATGAATCAAAAGGAGGAAAAGGCTCATCTCAGGGGGTGATATGTTGACAGGGGGAGCTGTTAGAAGGAAGCCTTTGTCATTGTTGTCAAAGAGGGAGAAAATTGGCCAAGAGAAAATGTTGCCATCAATGCCAAAGGGGGAGAATGTTGAAAATAGTTGTCATTTGATGTCAAAAGAGTTCAACAATGACACAGGGATAACTAAGGACATGATAAGCAGGGAAAGTCAAAGGAATGACAAAGGAATCAGGAAACGAATATGGCAACAATAGATTTGTGTATGGGTACGTATAAAACAGAGGAATAGGGAGTTAATGGGTGCATGCGTAAAATCCATGGATCAATTCTTGTATCAATTGATAGATATGTGTATGGGTGCGTGTGTAAATGATATGTGTGATGTGTGAATCTTTAGATCAATACCTTTGGAAGCATTCATGAAGAAAATCCACACAGGAAACAAGGGGAAGGTCCGTAAAGTAAGTAGTGGAAGATAACATTCCAAAGCACCAAAGAATATTTGGATGCCCCAGATCATTCGAGAGACAGAGATAAATGGTCTATAATAAGACTCGCAAAATATAAATGTGTGGAAAATAACATCCCCGAACACTAGAATGAAGTGAAGAATTAGACGGCCCATATCAGTCAAGAGAAATTGCGGAAGCTGTTTTTTTTAAGAAGATCGACGGTGGTGAATGATTTTCACATAAGAAAAGTGAAGATCTGCAATCCAGATTTGATTGTAGATTGATGGTCAGGAGTGAACCTGCAAGGAAATCAACGATCCAAAAAAATGCGGAACCAAAGTTGTGGAAGAAAATTACAGAGGTCCAAAATGGGAAAGTGTGGTTCCGCATTCCACAATCCACAATACGAAGATCGACAGTCAGGAAAGCATCTGCAAGAAATCGACGGCTTCGAGAGATGCAAAAAAAAATCTGTAGAATGAGATTTATGAAATCCAATTTTGAAAATATTAGAAGGCACTCGCAATCTGCAATCTGTAAGATTGACGGTGAGGAAATACTACGTAAGAGATCAACGATGAGAAAGAAAAATTGCGGAAGTAGTTTGAACAAAATTGGAAAACCCCCAATCTGCAATCTGCAAGATTGATGGTTAACAAAGACTCCACAAGAGATAGACGACATGCAAGAAAAATTACGGAAAGGGAATTGCGGAATTATTTTGAACAAAATTGGAAAACCAACAATCCACATCTAATCAAAGATCGACAGTCGAAAAAGAGTTCGCAAGAGATCGATGACGCGGAAGAAGTTTTGCGAAAAGGGAATTGTGGAAGTCAGTTTTGAGATTTTATGAACCCACAATATGCAATCCGCATCTGATCTCAGATCAACTATCTAGGAAGAGTCTGCAAGAAATCAACGATGTGAAAAGTACCTTGTAGACAATTTGTTGCGAAAAGGCAATTGCGGAAGGATTTTTGCTGCGGAAATATCATTGTAGAGAAAGGAAATTTCGAAAGAAATTCTGGTGCAGAATTATCATTGCGGAGAGGAAATTTTGGAAATATTTGTGTTGTGGAAGGTCATGACTGATAAGCCTAAATAGAGTTAAAATTTATTAAAATGAAGAATTGTGTTTTCATGAAGAGGCACGATCTAAGAATGAAGAGACATAACTGTGAGGAGATGCATTCATAGAAAGCGCATTAGAAGGTATTTATAGAGATAATATAGAGTGAAATAAATTGTCTCTGTACATTGAATTGACAGATCGATTGAAGAACGGTCCGATATCAAATTATCATATGAGGGAGGTTGGGAGGCGCCAGTGTAAGCAACAAGCTTGCTAGGGGGCCGTAGCCTCCTTCCAGTGGTAGCTGGTAAATAGGGTGTCATAGTATCCTTTAAGTAGCAGCTGATAAAACTAGGGGTTCATAGCCTCGTTCCAGTAGTTGCTGGTAAATATGGTGTAATACCATCCTTGTTTGTAGTAGCAGGAAAAAACTATTTGTAAACACAATTTTGCAGCAATAGAAAGTATTGGTGGTTTACCCAATTGGGATTCCACGATAAATTTGTGGTATGTGTGTTCATGTTGATCATGTGTGTTAATGAATAAATTAAAAGTGGTTTGAATTGTTAAAAATTTATCAATATTGATTCACCCCCCCCCCCCCCCAGTATTTTCCAATATTCCAACAAATGTCGGATGGATGACATGCCCTGTCTTCATACAAACAAGAAGTCCAATTAAAATTATTCATGCAGAAAGGTAAAAATGATCTTACAGATAAGAAAACACTTTACAACATTTACAACATTTAAAAATATAAATTGTATATAAAAATAATATTTTTTTTATGGTGTAATTTTTGGGTTCATGACAAGATCTAGAACAAAACACACACAACAATGTAACATTTCCCTAGATTATTAAATCACTTGAATATAAAGCTTTCTTACCTCTTAATAGAGATGATCATTTCCTTCTTGATGTTTTTGCAATCAGTTATACCTGCAAAAGGATGCAAATGACAAGATACAAATGTGAAAGCAACAAGATAACTTAACAACCTATGCTAATGATCAAGGAGAAAAACAATAAACAACTTGAATCAATCACAAATTATTTATGGGAAGGGAAAGCATATTTGTATTAACAAAAATGGAGAAAAAACCACAACCAAAGCCTTGATGTTGAAGCTTTGTTCTCACAAGATCTTGACTCACCAACTCTACAACCTTTCACTCACAAGATCACACTTTTTTTCCTCTCACACCTAAAATGATTCCAATAGCATAAAGGTACTCTCTTAGTCCTCTTGGTTCCCAATTCATGAGGGTGAGTTTTCTTATATAGGCCAATAGGAGATCAAATTGGTTGATATTATTTGGGAGGAATGTGAGGGATCATCCCTAGAGGTTAGGGTTTCGAGTGCCACCTAGTCTATTCAATTGGGATAAGCCTCCATGAGGAATTTCATCTAGAAGGTTCTCGAAAGTTCTCTTTTTTCCTTTTTGTGAGTGCTGATGCTTTTTTCCTACTAGCAATAGGAGTCAGGAGTGGCCTGTGCTCTTTTCCTACAGGAAAATTTGCGCTCTTTTCCTATAGGAAAAGCATGTCACTGACACTTTCTGTCATCTAGAAAAAGGTGTCGAGATGGGATGACGCTCTATGTCAAGAGACAAGATGCCTCATATCCCCTAGGATTGGTCTTCTATCAAGGAAAAATTCCTATAAAAGTGGTTTTGGCATATAAACTTTAGGGTATTAGGCAAGGTGACAGTTTTTAGGTGTAACATAATTCCCCCCAAAGTATGAATCTAGATGGATGTGATAGGTGAAATACTTTTCTAGATCTGATTCAGATGCAAAGGCAAAAGAGTAATGAGTGTAGGCTTGAAAGCATACCAGATACTCTGAGTTATAAACTGTCCAATTCAAATCATGGCTACCGACCAATAGATTGAAAATCCATGTATAATGACCAAATCATGGATTCCAACAATACATTGTTGTAGATCCATGATAAACAAGACTCAAATTAAATCTGGACATAGCTATTAAATATTGACAGTCATATCCAAGCTAAACTTTGTGTGGATAATGTTTTTGAGTGAGGCATGAGAGAGAATCTTTATGGAATGTCATATGTTTGGAAGCACCACTGTCTATGATCCAAGTATCACTTCCATGAGATATAGATCCTATGAGGGCTGATACTAAGACATATTCTTCATCAGATTTTTCATTCTCTTTGATCCTTTCTTCATCTGAATCATTTTCTTCAGTTGCATGGGCATGGAGATTTCCATTCTTCTTCTTGAACTTGTTCTTGTTAAGTGGACAATGTCTGGAGATATGTCCTAACTTATGACATCTATAGCATTCATAGGATTAGTAATCCTTCTTAAACTTCTTACCCTTTTTGAATTCTAGTGATCTACTTTTGGGAGATCCTCGGTCTTTCCTTGTATTCCTTCCATTATTTGTATGTACAACTAGAGCTTGATATTCATCTTCATTTAACTTCTCTTCTCTATTTTCTAACCTTCCTTTTTCTTGTACACACTTCTCCCATAGCTTGTTCAATTTGGTTATCTTTCTTCTGGCACATATTCCTCTGATAAAGGAATCACATTCTATTGGAAAACCATTAAGAGTGGGCATCACAACTTTAACTTCTTCTACCATGTTACCAATGGATTCTAATTGTTCTTTAATATGAGATACTTTGAAGAAGTATGACTGCATGGTTTCTTCCTTTTGCATCTTCACACCCTTGAGTTGGTTTCTCAAGGTCATTCTCATGTTGATATTTTTTCCTTCAAACATATTTGTTAGTGCATCAAACACTTCCTTTGGAGTATTCTTTGAGGACACTTGGGAGATCAAGTGATCCTTAATAGAGTTAGATATGATCCTATTGACTTTGATCATATCCTTATTTTTCATGGATTTCTCCTCTTCTCCCTTTGGTTCCTTGACCTCTTCTTTGATGTATCCATCTAGGTCATTTTCTTCAAGGATGAGCATGATTCTATACTTCCATGCTCTGAAGTTCTCTACTACTTCAATATTTTCATCTAGTTTGGTACTGTTTGTCATCTTTAATGAATGAGAACCTCAAATGGAAAGCTATGATATATTACTTGTTTGAAGACCTTTTCTGAAACTAGCTTCAGGATGACCTAGGATTTGAATAAGAAACTCTAATCTTTTAGCTGAGATCATTTGTGGATATGAGAGGAGAAAAATATGTGCCTCCCTAAGGTGAGTTAGAATGTATGTTTCTTTCCCAGAATATGAGGATGGAGCCTAAAAAAATATGATGCCCTAGTTTCTCTTGGCAATAGTTAAAGGTTAAAAATTTAAAATCCTCAGAATGAAAAATTACTTCAACAGAAATATGTGCCCTCCTAGGGAAAGTTGAATGGTCCTTCTTTTTCAAATGATCTATGGAGGGATGTCTCTGGAATAATGAAACCTAGATTGTTGAGTTACCGGAGTTGCTACACAATGTTTTCTTTCAGGTTGGATCTGATACCATGTTAAGTTTTCTAATAAAATAGAAAAAAAGATCACTGAAAGAAAAACAAGAATAAAAACACAAAAGAGAACACAAAGATTTATCCTGGGAAACCCTCGTAGGGAAAACCCCAACAAAACTTCCTCTATATAGACTTCACCCAAGCACAATGTAAGAACAAAAGAACAATAATAGACTTCTTCCTCTCCTCTAGATGGACTGTTTCTTCTCACTCTAACGCAACTTCTTGAGTTGTGTGTGTGTCCAAATGAGTGAGGTGCCTCCCCTATTTATACTAATTAGTGGAGAATCCTAATAACCCGACATGGATGACTTCTCCTCCAAAACAGGGCTGACTTCTTTTGTAAGACTCCAAAATACATTTTAATAATACTTTTGTGGGTACTACTGACCCTACTTACAACGAAGGTTTTACCTCAAGAATTTACATGACCAATTACATCAATGACATCCCTAATTAGAGGAACAACATCTCCGGAAGGGGTAATAACAATAATAGTACAAAATAGAATATATTCCATAGTTACATTTCTTTAACAACTTACATTCATGTGGTTGTAGCTTTCCACCCATATACATTCCATTAAACAACTCACAAAACTATTTAATTCTACTCATCCGAATTCACTAGTAATTCTAGGAATCGCTAGAATAATTAAATACACAGCTTATAGAATCATTCAAATGAAACTAAAACTCTAAATAACATGTTTTATCAGTCATAACAAAGGAATATCTCATTCATACATAAGCATAAAATGAACACTCAGGAATTTTTATCAACACTTCATGCGCCAAGTCTCCAAACCATGCCAAACAGTCCAATCAAAGAATTAGTTTTCGAATAAAAGGTAGAAGCATCAAAGAGAAGTGTATTTAACCATTATGAGGTTAATGTACCATCAAAATACACATTTTATAATGAACAGGGACAGAAATATCAATTTTGTAGTAGAGGTACCAAAGAATTATTTCATCAAACAAATTGTGAACAAAATCCCAAAAACTAATTTCCAATTCCTTCATAAAATTTACTTGCTTAAATAGATTGAATTTTGTGAGAAATTTCTTCAACAAATAGCTCATATGTTTCATCAAACATTTCATGTGCATCCATAAATAAATCATATTATAGCCAATTAATTTAAATAAACATGAGATAAATCATGTATCTTATCAGTGTGCAACTGGCATCATCTGGACCACACTCCACCCAGCCTTTGGCACTGCCAAGGCAGATCTCACTTTGACAGGACACCCCCAAGATGAGGCCACAGATACACAATAGAGGCGCACTCAAGAATATCTCAAGTATCAGTTTGAAAATCCAAAACTCTATTCCTCACCACATACTCCCTCTTCCACCCCACTACCAGGTGCAATGGTAATCCAGACCCCCTAAGGCATCGAGATATTGCCATTCACCATCAAGATTCATGTGTAGGTCCAGGACAGAGCCAAGTAGGGGAAACAAAGGAACTACAATAGAGTTTTCTGGGCTTACCACAAACACCATACAACATCACAATGCTTCAAGCACAAAGTTCATTCACATAATAGAGCATTCATGATTTCCCAAGCTCTCGCCATTAAAGGTATGAAAAAACATAATCAACAAAAATCCAAAAGAACCATGAAAAACAACCCTAAACCAAGGATATCAAACATGGATTTATAGACTAAAGAAGGTAATTTTAACTCAATGGGGTCAAACCAAACCAAGGTAAGCCAACTTGAGTCAATTCAAGGGGGGTAATTCAACCACAAAAGGTTAACTCTAATCCAACCCAAGCAAATTTGAATTTCAAGGAGAGTGACTCCAAGCCACTCCACCCCACTCAAATTCATGTGTGGACACATAATCCTTGAAGAGGAATCAAAATTAGTGAGGTGAAGTGTCACACAACCCAAGGCATATTCCAAAAAATAGAAAAGTGAGGATTACACAAGGATTTACACAAGCATTTACATAAGAGTTACACAAGTATTTACAGAAGGAGTTACATAATTATTTACACAAGTTTTGGGGTGTTAAAGTTAAAAATAGCTAGTGAGGAAACACTTGTGCGAATGGGAGTTACAAAACCAAGTGTAACCTCAACAAAGGAGTTACAAAACCACCAAAGGTTCTCAATCAACAAGTGGCACCCACCCAAACACCAAGGAGGCCCACTAAATCATGAATTAGTCTCAATAATACCAACATAGGCTAAAAAGTAATAAAAAGTTGGGTCCATTGTACAATGTTTGGGTGATCAATAATTAATAAAGCCACCAAGGCATAAATATAGACCAAGATCAACCAAACAAGTTCTAAAGTGTTAGGAATGTCCCAATTCCCCTTCACATTGTGGATCTAGGCCTCCCATACTCTTTTAGTGGTCCCCGATGTTCCAGTTGTTTTCATTAATTAATTATTTACAAAATAATAAAATGTCTCTAGGTCATTAAAGACCCTTTTTTCGGAACCCCGTTCCACAATAATAAACAATTACAAATTGCATATGTTAGGGGCTTAACACACAGGGTAAATTACACCCCCTCCCCCTCAAACCACACATCGTCCTCGATGCATAATACATACATGTTTTTACAACTTTTGAAAGGATCACTACCTTCAGTTTTCAAGCAGTATTTCTCAGAACTCATCTTCCAAGAAACCACAATACTTCCCATTACTACTTTCATGTTTGTTTCCTCTACATGTGGGATGTGACTCCCTTCTCCTAAATTTTTCCTCAAGATATCACCATCCCATTTACTGGTTTCTTGTGCGAGAACCAAGACTAGTAGCAAGGGTCAATATTAAATCCCCATTACATGGTCTTCAAATATGAACAAAGATACATTTACCTAAAATTTTTATTTCAATCAACCATATGATTAAGATCATGTATACAAATATATGATGCATGATATAAGAATATCCTTTAACAACTAAACCATGAACATAAAGATAGCATAAATCATTCACCATGGCACATATATGTAATACAACAACATGAATAACACATGAGAGAATACTTATCTTAAATTTGGGCAACTAGCTTCAATGAGACAATGTTCCTCCCATAAGAAGAGCACAATCAATATAGAAACTCTCAGAACTAACTCTTCTAAGAACCTCAATGCTTCCCACTACTACTTCTTATCCATCTCCACTACCTATGGGGTCACCGTCCCATTTCCTGGATTCCTATGCGAGAACTTGGACTAGTAGAGTGATATGATAGAAGCAAAGGGGTGACAATCCACCAGAATGCCTCTCTGGAAACAAATACTAGAATGATCTTGTTATACCAAAATCCTGTCATCACCATGTGATAAGACCTTTGACTTACATGTTTTCCCTTAATCCCAGCACTTGGAGTGGAAACCCATGTTGTTTGTCAATTCTACATGAAAATACTCAGCACCGCACTTTCCATGTGAACCATGAGCAGTACCTTGCTCGCACCACCTTCATCCTATTTGCCATAAGTGATGCCACTACTTGTGGCCTTTGTTCCATAAGTGTTTCTCATCTAAACCGCTCTGTCATAAGAGAAGAAAAGCAGTACCCTAGGTAAAATGGGAAAAAGATAAGTTTCTCGAGGCTTCTAGATCATGAGCCTCATGTCCTCCCTTATCCCTATCATTGTGGGTCAGTTGAGCTCGATATCCCCCATCATAGGATCTTAGAGGCCACCTCATCCACAAATCTCTCAACCATTCCTATCCATTGAGCCTTATAAATACAAGCTCATGTCCATGGTTGAGGGGGAGAACTATAGAGGTATTGGTATGCTGTTGGATTGACCACTTGGCCCAAGACATTGGAAAGCATAGAGAGCAAAGCTGGAGCTTATGGGGATGAAGTGTTGGTCTCATGGAGATGCATGTAGACACTAAGGCTTAATTGGTTGTAAACTTCTCTATTCATCTTAATGCAAAGCTGATTTCTGTCCCACATTACTGTTGTTTTGATTTCGCATGTACATGTTGTTAGATTCCTTAGTCACTAACATGGATAAGTAGATGATTTTCTGGTAGCTTTGATGTGTTTACGTGTTTGATCTGTTTGCAGGTACACAGGTTCACTATCAAAGTAGCATTCCAGGTGTCTATGACATCCAGGTAGGGTCTTCATCCTTTGTCGTTCACTCATTTGTTCTGGATCTAAACCATTCATACCAGAGGAACAACTTCTGTCCGCAGAAGGTGAAATATTCCTGGTTACAAATCTGGAAACTCCACTGTGGAGTAGATACATGTATCAGTTGATCTGATCTTCCTCAGTTTTTCAAATCTTGTCCGAATCCAGGCTCCATCTCCAACTCTCTTCAGTCATATCTGCTATCTGACTCGGTGTATTTTGGTGTGAAACTTCCAGATATGCCTAGATCTGAATTATTTTGACCTTTTATGCTCTCTTTTATTCTCAATCTATCAGTTTTTACCTTGATCTGATATTTTTCTAACTTGGTCTGTCGTTCTCCTTTGTGTTTTCAATTTATACAGGGAACCACTCTTATGCTGTTGGCGAGAAGCTGTGCCACCGCCTGAACCCAATTAGTAGCACGCGGTGCCACTGCCTGAGTCCTATTATCCAGAAGCAGTTCTAGGCCAGAACCGCTCTGTCAAGACCCCCCCAACGCGGTACCAGGTAGGCCTTATTCCAAGACCACTTTTTTCTCATTTTTTCCAAAAAAATTGAGTTGATTTTCTTTCAGCCCTGCACTGTCAGGCTTGTGTGTTAGAATCTGATGCTTGTGGTTTGAAATTTTGTGGTAAAAGATTCGTTTGTTTGAAGAATCCAAAATCTAGATTAGGCTTGTTGTTTGTCCATTTTCTTCCGTGCTTGTTGATTGTCTTTGTGAAAGGATTTCTCTTTCGAAAGCTTAGGTGTTAGAGAGCTCTCTTTTATTTCTCTTACATAGACTAAAAGAAAAACATTTAATTAGCATCTTGATTTCATTTTTTTCTCCCATAGTAGACTTCTTTTTTCTTGTTTTAAAAAGAAAATTTTTGACTGAGATTAGATCATTATCATTAGTGAGCATAAGACATTAAATCTCTGATTGGCCTCACAAGCTTTCAGGTTCTCTATGTTATTTTATCTCTTTTGCATTTACACTATCTCACCAAAATAAAAAATATTATAGTTTTAAGTTAGATCTGTCTATGCTTTAGGAAAAATCAAAAAATAGAGTGCATATGCAAATAGTGTGTTGCTTGTTTTTCTTTTAAGAAAAGAGACTCCTTCCCTTTTGATTGCTTTCGGAAAAGAGAAATGAGTTTGGAAAGTGTTGCTTGTATTTGATTTTGTGTTCAATATTGTTGTTTGGGAAAATTTTTGGTTTTGAAGAAAAAAAAATACTCTCTTTCCCTCCCGTAGGTAGGCATACCGAACGGTAAAGTGAAATATTTGCATATGCATATTGCATGGATTTACTTTTTCTGTCAAAACTCCATGCATTCACCTAACCATCCACTTTAAAATTAACGGTAGTTATAGGTTAAAATTTACATAGCAATTTGAGTGATAGGTTAGAGACGTGTTCGAGCGTCATTAAGCGTAGAAGCTGTCGTTACTTGTCTGCATTACATCCCAGGACTCCTGCAGTTCTTCCACGTACCGTCGGTGTATTGAACAACCTTTCACATACCCTTGAGGTATATAGAAAGGTACTTCACATACTCAATTATATATTGGAAGGCCCCTTGTGTACGGTTATGCATTAGACAGCGCTACTACCGATTTGAGCTCCCACGTACCTTGCGTATATCGAGAGACCCCACCACGATACCTTATCCATTTGAGGAAAGCCCTTTGGCCGTCTTGCTTGGAGCCATACACTGAAAACAACATTCAGGGAGATTTCTATGCACGTACCCTTGAGGTATATCACGAGTGGCACCTTCTTAACAATCCTGGTGAGAGACCTGACTATTTGAACTCCTCTTGTCATTTTAAGTTTGCATGTTTGACCTATAGCTTGAGTAGGGAAATTTTTGGTGTGTTTTATAGTTTTTCAGACCCTAGGTTAGATAGGAATTGTACAAACTAGCTGAGCTAAGACAGTCCAGAAGAGTACGGGGCATGCCACCCGATTTTATTCCTGGTTCAGGAGAAAATCCAATGGAAGCTATCGACCAAGGAGCTGCTACCACCTCCCAAGTGGGAGATAATGTGGTTGCAGAAAGTAGAGGACCATATCCTTCACACTCACCTCCCTTGGTCCAACAACCTTCTCGAGGTCACATACTTCGTTCCATTATCCCACAGAAGGTCATTTTGATGATACTACCCATCCGGATTATGGTCCCAATGCTCCATTTTCAGATACCTCTATAGAATAGGCCATTGCCTCATTTGGAACCCGTTTTAACTTTTTCTGAAGAAGTTTCTCCAGATGAAGAATAACGTAGACAATATTACGCATCGATTCTCCGTGCATAGGAGATTTAAAAGAAAATAGATGACATATTGGGCACACCACCATCACGTTCCACAGCTGTTCCTGTGGGATATTGTTCACTTGCCAATTCTATGAAACCCATTGAACCGATTATAGATCGCACGATAACACCACACAACCCAGGTCAAATTACCAACCCCACCACTTCCCATATTATGTTTATCCCCAATCCTCCCAGGTCTTCTGCACCTAGGGCCCAACCTTCAATTCCTGTTTCGTCACTACCTTCTAGTGTCGGGGGGCAACGCCCAGCATGACCTGCATTATCTGGCACCGAAATTGTATCTAGTTAAGGACAGACCTCTGGTATAGAACAATCTACAATTTATGTCCCTCCCACCCATACTAATGTGGTTACTCCCCCATCCAGTTCAGGTCAGCCCTTGGGGGCACAACCTGTAACCATTCAAAACCATTGGGGTTATGGTTATCAAATACCTATAGGGAACATTAATTATCCACCCAATCCTACAGGAATGCCTTATGTCGGAATTCTATACCCTAGTAATACATTCACACCATGGGAACAACCTAATTGGTCCTACATGCCATCTATGGGGGTGATACCTATACATATTGGGGGAGGTGTCGGAGGAGTGCCTCATGGAGGTCCTCCCCCTGGGGGGACCAATGGTCCTAGTGGTCCTAGGGGGCCTGGTGGATTTCCCCCTAATGGCCTTGGAGGGTCTGGTGGCCCTCCTCCTAGTGGCTCCGGAGGCTCTGGAGGTTTGCCTCCTGGCGATCCTGGAGGGTCTGATGGTCCGCCTCCTGGTGGTCCCAATGGTCCTGGTGGTCCTCCTCCCAGAGGCCCTGGTGGTCCTAACGGTCCTAATCCCAGAAATCAACCCCCTACGAGCAGATTTTCCAATAGTTCTTCGTCACAACAACCTGTATATCAGTTTACTTACGATCCTATTGGTAATTATATGCCATATCAATATTACCAATCTGCAACCTAACCGTCAGTTAACTTTCCTAGCAACTTTGGAATTTCCTGACCTGTCCAAGTTTATTAATGACCCCATTCGACACAATCCCTAGTGGCCTCCCATTCTAATAAAGTTACCATCGGACATTCCAAAGTTCAATGGGAAGCAGGAAGACGATCCAAAAAACCATGTCATGACATTCCATCTGTGGTGTTGTTCAAACTCCCTTATGGATGATTCAGTTTGTTTAAGACTCTTTCAGTGAACTTTGACCGGTACGGTCGCGAAGTGGTACATTGAACTTCCACAACATTCGTTTGTGGATTTTGGCTCCTTGAAAACCGTGTTTCTTACACACTTTCAGCTCCCTATTCGTTATGAAACGGGTACTGATCTCTTAACTTCTCTGGGACAAAACACCTCCACCCACATATCCGATCATATCCATGAGTGGAGAATGTGGTGAATACTTATTAAGGCCCCTATTCCGGATCAGGTATTAGCTGATTGGTTTACCAAATCTTTGTTGCCTCTAATTTCCCAAGATGTGGCTATGGGCGGTGTCGTTACTGAAGAGCAAGTTATTAGTCGAGCCCAGTATCTAGACTTGGTCTATTCTCAGTCTGGAACTCTTTATGACTTGATTCCTCAAGCTCCTTGCCCAAGCAGCGATCCCACAAAGCCACCAGCAGAAGTACCTATTGATGGGATTGTTGATTCAATCTAGTCCTTGTTAGCAGCAACACCTGCCAAGCAACCCTAGACTTCCACCCCTACTCCTTCGACTCTTAAGGTTTCCGTTGAGGTCAATTCTATTCTAAGTACTCAAACCTTGGGCAATAATAAAAAGAAGGGTAAAAATAAGAATAAAAAACCTGGAAACCAACAGGAGAATCCAAGACCAACCAACAACGATAACGATAAAAGGAAAAGAAAAGCAAAATATCCATGTCTGCTATGCGTAGGTGACCATTTCACAAAAGAGTGTCCCTGTCAGGACGAAATATCCCAGTTTGTGAAATCAAATCTCACACCCGTAGTTCTCACGAATCCTTTTCCCTCTCAACAATAACTAATAGACCACGTGTCTAATCAGGGACACTCTAGTTCGTCAAAGGAAATTCGTATGATGTCCTTGGATACTATTAGTCTGTAAACTCGAAGTCAGAATTATGACAAACATGTATACAAGAAAGAAGACCATTCTTCTTCAGGGAAAGCTCCCTCTACCGGTTCTCCCAAATCCTCGTCTACTGTCCCCCTAACCATCGAGAAGCCTACTCTTGATATGATTTTGCATCCACCCAAGAGTACTCTTAGGAAGGTTGTTTTTAACCCTAATGCCCGAGCTGCTCAATTTTATAATGTAGTTGAAGATCTCGCTCAGGCACCTTGTGCAATGTCTACCTTAGAATTACTCCAAAGTTGTCCTATACAACGCAAAAATTTGTTAATGGCATTAGGAGCTTTAGACCCGGATAATACTAATTTGATTCATTTCAATATTGAGAACTATAAGTCTAGGCTACCTCATAAACTTGCTTTTCAAATCATTATGAAAGTAGTTGGAAATAAGGTTTTTAGAATGGTACTAGATGAAGGAACTTCGACCTCAATTTTGTCTCTGTCTTGTTGGAAAGCTCTCGTCTCTCCCAAGCTTGTAACATAACCTACGACTCTGAAAGCCTTTGATGGATGAGGTTTCCAACCCTATTGTCTCATATCATCCCTTGCAGTCGATCTTGGGGAAAAATTGTTTCTATTCAAGTAGAAGTGGTAGATGCCCCATTAGATTACAACCTCCTTCTAGGAAGAAATTGGTTTTATGCCATGACTGCTATCGCTTCGACAATATTCCGAATAGTCCAATTTCCACATCTAGGGAGAATTGTTACCATTGACCAGATTTATTTTCGTACGCCGGATGCTACTACCTCTATGGCTAATAACATCCCCACGTTAGTCCAGTCCCCTCCTCCTTACCAGTTAATTGGGGTAGGCATGTTGAAGGACTCTTCCCTTATGGGGATTTTTCCATCCACTCCTCCTAACACGGATACCGCGACAGTCCATATGATTGCATCATTTGATTGTGAACCCAAGGGCCAAAAAATTGTTGATTCCACACGAAGAAATGTACAACACCATTCAAACCCTTTCCGATGATCAAACCGATGACCTTCATCTGGTGGCTTCGGATCCTTACCACTTACCTTACTGGTTAGAACCATCCCTTCCTATTCTAGATTATCTCTCTGAGAGTTTTCCTTCCGATGAGTCCATTATGGAGATTATGAACACGATTGAGCCCATTTGGGAGGATCACCATCATAGATCCATGTTCCTCCCCAACACCAGTTTGGTTAACCATGATTTTGCATTCTTGTTTTCCACTGATATTTTCAAAGAACCCCAAAGTCCCATATTGTTGCAAGAAACATATTATGAAGGAAACCTTTGCAACATTACTCAGACGAATCCGATTGACATATCAGCCAAGCCTGGTACCATCGAGCATGTTCATGTTGGGCATAACTGCTCGGCAGATGAATTTGAAGCATACAAGGCACTTTTCAAATAATTCTGTGATATTTTTGCCTGGTCCTATGAAGAGATGCTGGGAATTGACCCATCCATTGTGGTCCATGAGATTAAAACCTATCCCACGGCTAAACCTATTAGGGAAAAAACTAAGGCAAGTACATCCACGGAAGGCCGCAGTTATTAAAGCTGAGATAGAGAAACTTCTCAAAGCTGGGTTTATTTATCCCATACCCCTGACAGAATGGGTATCAAACGTTGTCCCTGTCAATAAAAAGCAGGGCACCATTAGAGTCTATATTGACTTTAGGGATTTGAATAAAGCTTGTACCAAAGACAACTTTCCTACTCTACACATCGTTCAGATTATCGACAACTGTGCTGGAAGTGTCATCTTCTCATTTATGGATGTTTTTTCTGGCTACAATCAGATTGATATATTACCCACTGATCAGCACAAGACAGCATTCATTTGCCCATGGGGAACCTTTGCGTATAGGAAGTTACCTTTTGGCTTGAAAAATGCTGGAGCCACTTTCCAGCGTGCGATGTCCTATGCGTTTCATGATATTAAACATATTGTTGAACCGTACCTTGACGACCTCCCTGCTCATTCACAATGACAGGAGGACCACCCTGGTCATCTTAGAGATATTTTCCTAGATGTCATCATTATAAGATACGGATCAATCCGCATAAATGTGTTTTTTGCGTTGAGACGGGACATCTGCTAGGTTTTTTGGTCTCTAAAGATGGCATCCAAATAGACCCTTTGAAAATTGCCACCATTTTATCTCTACCAGCCCCAACTAATCTCCTTGAACTCCAAAGTTTGTAATGGAAGGAAAACTTTCTTCATCGTTTCATGTGCAATTTTGCAGAGAAAACACACGGTTATATGTGTCTCCTCAAGAAGGACACTCCGTTCTTCTGGGATGACCAAGCCCAATGCGCCTTTGATAATTTCAAACACGCTTTGACTCATTCACCTGTGATACACCCCCTAGATTATTCAAAGGACTTTCTCTTGTATCTTGCTGCCTCTGCTACTACCATCGCTATGGTTTTGGTGCAGGAAAATCCCAATGGTCAGGAGCATGTGATTTTCTATGCTAGTAAGAATCTTATGGATTTTGAAACCCAATATTCATGCGTGGAGAAGTTAGCATTGGCCACGGTCATTGATGTAGAAAAATTTCATCACTACATTTTGCTTCGCACAACCATTATATTGGCAGACCAGAACCCTATGTATTACATCCTAACTCGTCAGGTGCTCGGGGACAAGTGCTCCTGATGGATAGTCATACTACAGGAGTTTGATCTGGAATTTTTCCAAAGCCACATCAAAGAAATCCTTTGTTTTTGCCAAGCTCATGTGTGATATTTCCTGTGCTGCAATGGAATCTGAGCCCAGTGATTCATTTCCCGATGAATTTATGTTCATGATCAGCACTACCGATCCATGGTATGGAGATTTGCTTATTTATCTCCAAACACAAATATTTCAGCCAAACCTATCCCATAACGATCACCGCCGTATCCATCACCACGCGAAATACTACCTCATCCTGAATGATACCTTGTATAGATGTGGGATTGATTCTATTCTTCGGGGATACCTCACCCATGAGGAGGATGAACATGTGTTGAATGATTTCCACTCTGGAGTATGTGGCGGTCATTTATCTGGGATGGTTACAGCCCAGAAAATCCTTCACGCTGGCTATTTCTGGCCTTCAGTCTTCAAAGACTGTCACGAGGCTATTAATAAATGCCCACCTTGTCAAAACTTTTATCCCAAAAAATGCACCCATCTTGCTCCGCTACACCCCGTCATTGTCGTTGGCCCATTTTCCAAATGGGAGATTGATTTTATGCATTATAATCCTACCTCAACCACAGGGCATGGTTACATCATCGTAGCCGTTGACTATTTTACAAAATTGTTTGAGGCCATGCCTACATATGCAAAAGATGGTAAGACTTCCGCTCTCTTCCTGTTCAATCACATCATAGCTAGATTTGGAGTCCCGCAGTCCATTGTTACTGATCACGGATCACATTTCCATAATCAAATGATGGAGGAACTGAGTGCCAAGCTAGGTTTTAGCCATGAAAACTCTATGCCATATTATCCACAAGCTAAGGGTCAGGTAGAGGCCATTAAAAAAGTTTTGAAAACTATGCTTCGTTATATGGTTGGGGATCATAAGTCCAACTGGCACCACATTCTTTTCTCCGCACTTTGGGCTTACAGGACTTCGGTGAAAACAACTACTAGTTTCACATCGTTCTAGCTTGCCTATGGACTCAAAGCTGTCTTACTAATTCAATGTCAGATTCCATCTTTACAACTTGTCGTCGAACTTCACCCAGACACTTCTGCAGAGGAAGAAAGTTTTTTGTAATTGAATAAACTTGACAAGACTCAGAGAGATGCTGCCTTGGCTAATGAGGCACATAAGAAATGTGTCAAGGCGCAGTATGATAAATCCATCCAACCTCGTGCCTTTAATGAGGGTGACCTAGTTTTGACTTACGACTAGAGATATGAAAAACTAGGAAAAGGAAAGTTCGAGTCCATGTGGTACGGTCCTTTCGTCATTTCTAAAGCTTTAGAGAAGGGAGCCTACGAGCTCATTGACTACGATGGAATCCCTTTGGGGCAACCTCACAATGGGTTGTACCTAAGGAGGTACTATGCCTAGGTCTTTCTTGGATAGTATCTTGTATATATGTATATTTCTTGACTTTCAGTATGCTTTTAGTATTTTCAATATGGTTTTGATTTTAGTGCCTGCATCTATTTATACCATGTTTTGGTCATGCAGAGAAAATGGATTTCTATGGCTTCGCTGATGGTGCTTTCCGCCACACCTTGAATCTCACCTCAGCTGCTTGGGTCCTCTATTCCCCGGTTGAAGCTTTGGTCAGTTCAGGAGTGATTTGTATTGGTCCCGCTACCAATAACATCGTTGAGTATCGAGCAATCATAGGTCTTCTGACTGAAGCTACTTCCCAAGATTTTCACAATCTAGTAGTCTTGATGGACTCACAACTTGTGGTTTGTCATCTAAACCATGTTTATACCATTAGAAATCCTATATTTCTCTACCTCTTCCAGAGGGTACGCTTGTTAGAAAGGTCATTTGAAACCATTACTTATAGGCATATCCCTAGGGAACATAATGTAGTTGCTGACTCATTAGCTAATTACATCCTAGATTGGCATATTTCCCATTCATGACGTTAAAATCAAACATGGTTCATTGTAAATAAACAATTAAAGACACATAAAACTCATGTAAAATACATTCACCATTTGAGACATATAAACACCAGGTAAAAGTCTGTATATATATATATATATATATATATATGAACATGTTTACAAAAAATAGGTCACGAGACGTCATCTGAAGCACGTAGGCTTTCAGGAAAAAATCACCATAAAAAATCCTGAAGCTATCAACTTTCAGTAGATACATCATGCATACATTGTCTAGTGATCCTTGTGGTAGCACATCACTGCCTGGGCTACTCTACGTAGCAGCCTACTAAACCGACCTGGTACTCCGGCTGTAGGTCTCTGATACCTCATCAATGGAAGCATCGGGGATGTCTAAGGTCAACCTCTCCAAGTTTTCCTCTAACTCCCCAGTAATATCATTGCCCTGCAGTACAAAGTGGGCTCTAGCTCTTCTATCCAATGGGGAATCTTCCTCAAGTCGTGTTGCTCCAACGTCTACATGAAAATGTTTAGGTCTCATTACTTAACATAAAAATATAAACCATTAAAAAGCATAATTTTTTTTTCCATTTTAGGGTTTCTTGCTTCTTACTAATCTGACCCCACTGTCCGCTAGATGGGAGCTGTAGGTTGGGGTCTCCGCTGAAGTCTGTACCCACATAAGCATAATCCTCCACCATGAGGATTTGATCTTGGAGCCATCTAAAGAATGGGTCATCGAACTTCACCTTCCCCCTGCTCGCTCCAGTACGGGCCATAATTTGGACCCACCTCTGCATATGGGGGTCCCGCGCTCTCAGCTCTGTGAATACCACCTGAAGTCTCATACGTGGTACCCACTCGAAGAAGAATCAGGATAGAATGCAACCAAAGCCAAATTGCTTCAGTTTCCCCTGCCGACACTTAGTCAGCTGATCCTTGAATATCGAAATCAGGGCTTCCACCCAATTGAATACTGTAGGTCCCATGGCCTCTATGGCATATAGCATGTGTGCCGTAGAATCCTGGTGCACTCCCTGACTCCCGACCACTCTTTGCATTGTAAACAAGAGATTCCATAGAGGCCCATCCATCACTGCCTTTATGGGGATTTTCTTCCCCGATGTCCTCGTCCCTAGGATACAGTGATGGTCTATCAACTCTTGTGTGGTAATATCCCCTCCTCAGGAACCTGTCAGCAAGATGGGGGCACCCCGTCTCAAGAGTCCAGTCAAGAAGTATATGTCCTCTACCTCTACTGTCAGAATATGAGCCCCAACCTCAAAGTGTTGCTGCTTCGGATTCCACATTCGAAGTATGTGCTCTAGCAATCGCTCGTGTGATACCATGCTGGGAGTTCGGAAGAATTTCAAGAGCCCATAGTCTTGTAAAGCGGCTATGCAACCTGCATACCTTTTGGTCAACGTGTCATCATTGTCATGTTGTCTTTCTTTCCATATCACCATTTTGATCAGTAAAAGCCTGCCAAAAACAATCATAACACATATTAGAATCATCCATAATCATTTAAATCCAAAGAAATGATCTATTTTTGCTTGTGTTATCAATTTTAAATCTTCACGGCTGGCATCGCCTATGTGCCGTTGAAGACAGGCGGTGGCACCGCCTATGAGCCTTGTTTTCGGCGTGGTTCTAGTGAGGTACCGCGTATCCCGCAAGGGATAAGCATGGTGCCCATTCCCATGGTTTTAGGGCTTGCCATACAAGCCCAAAACACCATCTAAAATTAAAATAGAGACTATGAAAAGGAAGAGTAGGGTTTGAACTGTTACCTAGAACTAACGGCACTCGAATCCGACGGTGGAAACTCCCGATATCAGCCACTAAAGATATGACTAGGAAAGTGCTCCAAATGCTCTCCACTATGGGTAAATAGTAAAATGTTTTGATTTTTCACTAATTACATGAATTTTATATACATTTTTGGGTTTGACATACTATAGTTTTGATTTAAAATCATTTATTATTCGAAGCTTATCTGTCATAATCCCTTAATGTCGGTTATTGGGGAATTTAATGCTTGTTTTGAGTCATTGCGGGATAGAAGAATAGTAGCAGTAAAGTATTGGGAGTTCGTTTTTTGACTTTTTCATAGTACCATAATACAGAAAAAGTCGATGAGCATTTGTTACGACACTTTGGTCATGCTCTTGAAACCTAGTATCAAAGGTCCGAGTCCATTTTCGATTCTTTCCGGACTCGTAAAAACTGACATTGTGTAAAGAAACCCCATGGAGTCTTCTTTGGACTCTTTTCAGGATCCTTGAACACGAAAAGATCGTCGAGTCCATTTCCGATTCTTTCTAGGCTTGTAAAAATTAACATTGTGTAAAGAAACCTCATGGAGTCCTCTTGAAACTCTTTTTAGGATCCCTAAATACAAAAAGATTATCGAGCAATATTGTCTTCTTCATTCTCATTAAAGAATTTGAAGAGTCGTCTTTCCAATGGTAGGTTATCTCTTTTTCGGTTCAAATAGAATATTTACAAAAAAGGAACACTCCAACCAACCATGACTGGAAGAGTTCTCTAAGGTATGATTTTACACTTTTTCGGGCCTTAGGGACTAAATCATACGAAAAAGGACCCTTTTGGAGTCTCCTTCCGTAGTAGTTGAGACTCTCTAAACATGAACGATAATGAGTTTTCTTTCATTGGACTCGTTAAATTAAACATTGAGAGACCCGCTTTTGGGAACGAACCCCTCCTCTCTTAGGTTCGTAAAACATATGAGTTTGGACTTGTCTTCAGACAAGCTATACCGAGTGTTTGTTACCCTCTTTTAACTCGTAAAACCAAAAATAGGCACTCATCGATCATGATGGAGAAAATGGGAAGGGAATCATTTTGCAAATAAATGGAAGTAGTTTGTCATTACCTTTGAACATGGCACTTGTCTACATATTCACCTGATCTCCATGACGATCCACTTTCATGAGTCATGCCACTCCTTTGAGTCTTTCAAAAGAATGCATTGTCCACTGTCACATTGTGTATTTGTCCCATTCAGTCATGCTACCAAGTCTTTTGTCATGCCGCCCGATGTTCAAAGGGAAGTTGAAGAAGTTTTCCTCTGTAGTCAAAACAATCTCTGTGTTAGTAATTTTGAGTCAGTCCTATGGTTACTACATTCACATCATTTAGGAACTATGTTCCAGTTTTATGTCGTCGATGTGGGACTCATCATGGCCCTCCTTCGACGAGACTATTCCCATCGATATCAGCTCATCATCAGAGAAATAGTCTTAGAAAAAAAAACTTAGTACCTTGAGATCTATATGCCTTAATGACATATTCTCTCGCTCTCAACATAGGTTCACATCATTGACCTTTGATCAATAGAATCGACTAGGTGTTCGACATCAGGACATATATTCACACTCAATAGATTGTACTAGGGTACCTTGGGAATCATTGTCATCAATGGTGATATCCCTCGCACTTGTTAATGGTTCACATCGTTGGCTGGTAATCAAGTGGTTTCTACCATGTTCGACTTCAGATCATTATAATCACATGGATAGAATCGTACTTTGCGGAAGACGAGACGAAGACCCTAGGTATTTGTTTAAAGTGCTCATTGCTTTTCCCCATGTTGCGATGGAGTTTTGTATATCTAGCATGGATCCACATTTGTATGGTCATGTCTATGCTCAAATTTGCGTCTGTATGACATAGATCTATGTTGTATGTCTAGTAGCTATGTCCAAGTTTGATTCCTCTATCACATGGATCTACGATGTATTCTAGTAGCCATGCTTGTTTATTCCTCCCATGGATCTGCCTTGTATTGGTCTACAGCCATGAGTTGGTTACTTGTGTCTATGAGTCAAAATATTGATGTACTACAAATGCCTACTTGACAACATGCTCCGATTGAGATGACATTTCTGCCTCTAAGTGACAACTTGTTCTCTCAAAGCTCTCGTTTATCGTATCCCTCTAAGACTCGGGCTTTGGGGGGCATCTTGTTATACCAAAATCCTGTCACCACCATGTGATAAGACCTTTGACTTACATGTTTGCCCTTAATCCCAGCACTTGGAGTGGAAACCCATGTTGTTTGTCAATTCTACATGAAAATACTCAGCATCATGCTTTCCCTGTGAACCATGAGCAGTACCTTGCTCACACCACCTTCATCATGTTTTCCATAAGCGGTGCCACCGCCAATGGCCTTTGGTCCATAAGCATTTCTCATCTAAACCGCTCTGTCATAAGAGAAGAAAAGTGGTACCCTGGGTAAAATGGGAAAAAGAGAAGTTTCTCGAGGCTTCTAGATCATGAGCCTCGTGTCCTCCCTTATCCCTATCATTGTGGGTCAGTTGATCTCGAGATCCCCCATCATAGGATCTTAGAGGCCACCTCATCCACAAATATCTCAACCATTCCTATCCATTGAGCCTTATAAATACAAGCTCATGTCCATGGTTGAGGGGGAGAACTATAGAGGTATTGTTATGTTGTTGGATTGACCACTTGGCCCAAGCCATTGGAGAGCATATAGAGAAAAGTTGGAGCTTATGGGGATGAAGTGTTGCTCTCATGGAGATGCATGTCGACACTAAGGCTTAATTGGTTGTAAACTTTTCCATTCATCTTAATGCAAAGCTGATTTCTGTCCCACATTACTGTTGTTTTGATTTTGCATGTACATGTTGTTAGATTCCTTAGTCACTAACATGGATAAGTAGATGATTTTCTGGTAGCATTGATGTGTTTGCAGGTACACAGGTTCACAATCGAAGCAGCATTCTAGGTGTCTATGACATCCAAGGAGGGTCTTCGTCCTTTGTCGTTCACTCATTTGTTCTGGATCTGAACCATTCAGACAAGAGGAACAACTTCTGTCCGTAGAAGGTGAAATATTCCTGGTTACAGATCTCGGAGGGAATCGAGGAACTCAATCCCAACAAATAAACCATATTCTTCAACAAAGATAAGTCTTGAAATAGATATGCTTCTTCAACAAGGATGCTATTTCACATTCCCAATAGACACATGGTTAGCAATAAACATATATTATGTTCAACAAGATTCATAAAAAACATATTTCAAGAAAATAAATCTATAATTAATTACATGAAATACTTTAGTATATGCAAGGTACTAAGATATGGATACTTCTTCAAGAAAATACTTGGAATTCATCTACCTTAATCTTATTCTAATCAATTTCAATCATATGAAATGCATCTAAGATACATGAAATGTGTTCAAATCATTCAATCACATGAGATGCAAAACTGAGATGTTTTTTTATGATTTATCACTAAAATACTTTTCCTACAAGGATGCATGAAGTGTCACTAAGATATTTTTCCAACAAAATGCATTAACTATCTCTATGATATTTTACAAAGATGCATTTCAACAAAGGTATTTGATATACTACAAGGATACCCAAGCAAGATACTTTCATTAAAGATCACAAAAATATATTTTCTTTCAAAAAGATCCTTAGATAGTTTCCTAACAAAGATACTAGTACTACATTCTACACATTTAGTATTGAATATATAGGGATACATGAATTTATTCTTCAATAAAGGTACATATATCATACCAAGGTCATGAACTCCCATATCTCGAGATCTTGGTATGATGCATTATTTTCTAGGTCTCAAGTTATGGCAGTTACAAGATGAGATTTTCCTAAAACATGGAAAATATGCAGTTGAGATCCTAAAGAGATTTGAGATGATGGATTGCAAGGCAATGAATACTCCGATGGTGACAAACTTGAATCTCTTAAATGATGACTCCTTAGAGACAATAGATGTTACACTATATAGACATATTATTGGCTTACTGATGTATCTGAAAAATACAAGATCATATATATGTTTTGTTGTAAACAAATTGAGTCAGTATATGGTGGAGCCCCGACATGTTCACTTAGTTGCAACAAAACACGTGATGAGTACCTAAAAGGTACATTGGATTTTGGCCTCAAATATGCAGCCGATAGTGAGTTCAGATTACATAGTTATATCGATTCAGATTAGGAAATTGCTAAAGACAGAAAGAGCACTTCAAGATGTTTTTTCAGTTTGGGATCAGGTGTGACGTCATGGCTTAGTAGGAATCACACCAATGTTTCTCTCAGTACGATAGAAGCTTAATATATTGCAACATGTTCATACTTTAGAGAAGTAGTATGGATTCGCAAGTTTTTTACATGATTGTTTGATATCGAGATGGATGTGACTGACATCTACTGACATAATCTGAGCTGCATCAAGGTGACATAGAAATCAGTGTTCCATGACAAATAAAAATACATATAAATAAAGTACCACTACCTCCAGGATATGGTGCAGAGGGGGTCTATACAAATCCAGTATGTTCCTACAAAGGAACATGTTGTTGATGTATTGACTAAGCCTTTGTCTTGTGTAAAGTTTGAATATTTTTCGAGACAAGCTTGGTGCAATCCAAAAGGACCTCCCTCAAAAGAGGGAGTGATGATGATGATTTGGCTTCCTATTGTAGTGGTGTGGCAACTCGGTCTAGGATTGGTATGTCGGGATAATAAGGCCTGGTTGATCCAAATTCGATTTGTATATCAGTTCTAACAAGGTCTGGTTGAACCTAGAGGGATTGGTATGTCTGACTAGGCTTGGTTGGTCTGAAAGGATTTGTAAGTCAAACATGGCCTATTTGTTCCCTAGGTAGAATGGTATGTGTGACTAGGATTTGTTGGTTTGAAAGGATTAGTAAGTCATACAATGGCAGTTTGATCTACCAAAGTGCCCATCGTGATGCTGCTTCAGATGATGATGAGGATTCCAACATTTTCATGCTGCTGTTATTGATGATGTTCCATCATTTCATGTTGTTGATGATGATGTTGTTCCAACATTTTCATGTTTCTACTGATGATGATATTTCAACATTTTATGTTGATGATGATGATGTTGTTCCAACATTTCTATGTTGATGATGCAGATGATGTTCCAACATTACTTGTTGATGATGTTGTTTTAGCACTAAATGCTACTGATTGTGTTGTTCCAGTATTCACATACTGATGGTGTTGTTCCAATATTCACATACTGATTATGTTGTAGATGATGATGATGTTGCATACAATGATGATGTACTAGTATTCACATATTGATGATGATTCTCATGTTAATGATGTTTCATGATGATTGTGTTTCGTGATGATATTCCACGATGATGATGATGTTCTATGATGATGACGTTCCACGATGATGATGATGTTCCACGATGATGATGAATTTGCATGATGATGATGTTCTATGATGATGATATTCCACGATGATGATTGATGTTTCATGATGATGATGTTCCAAGATGATGATGTCGATGTTCCATAATTATGATGTTGTTTTTCCAAAACTTCCTATGACATATAGATCCACTAGTCAGTTATATAGTTGTTGATGTTGTTGCTGCTGATGTTGTAGAATACCTTCCTTGTTAAGAGGGAGTGTTGAAAGAGAAATGTAACTTCGGAAGATATTCTATTATAATTTTATTGTTATTATTATTATTTCTCCTTTTAGAGATGTTATTCCTTTGTTTGGAGATGTCATTGATGTACTTGGTCATGTAAAAGTTTTGAGATAAAACATTTGTTGTAATTCGGGTCAATACTACCCAAAAAAAGTATTATTAAAATTTTGTTTTGGTCTCCCAAGGAAATTCGACCCTGGTTGAGAGGAGAAGTCGGCCATGTTAGGTTATTAGCAAACTCAATTGATGTATATAAATATGTGAGGTGCCTCCCTCATTTGGACACACTCAAAACTCAAGCAAGATCACTAGAAAGAGAAGGAGCAGTACATCTGAGAGAGAGGAAGAAGTTAGTCTTATTCTTGGGGTCTTACACTATACTTGGTTGGAGTTTATATCAAGGAATTTTTGTTGGGTTTTCTCCTCGACGAGGGTTCCCCAAGATAAATATTTGTGTTCTCTTTGTGCTACTGTGCTTGTCATTATTTTAGTGATACTTTTGTTTTTGGCATAAAACTTTTAAAATATTAACAATAGATACTTTGGGAGGGATGAGGGCATGAAGCCAGTCTTAGAAAAAATAGAGGGAACCAAAGGGAACGTTTCCATCACACCCATCTTAGGAAAAAGGGAAATCAGAACAGAATCTTGGTCAAAAGGTATTTGACCAATCACCAAAGCATGGTCACCTGTAGTCAATGACAAGGTCCCTCTTGAGAATATAGGTGAGAATCTCCTTTTACCCCACATAGGAAAATACCTCCCACTCATGAGACCGTGCTTAAAATGGTCTGATGGGTGTTCCATAGAAACATGAGAGAAAAAAAGGAAAGTTGGATGATCTACTATGAAGTAAATAGGATATCCCATGCTTACCTAGAAAAATTGGGGCCACCATAGGACAAGAAAAGGATCGTTATACCTCCATTGACAAAGAAGTTGATGACCCAAAATATTCAAGACAATTTAGAAATCTCAAGCTCACTGGAAAAGCTAGCAGAGACTCCCCAATCTCTAAAGCAACATTCAAAAGTACTGAGGCCAAAGATGAAACCCTAAACCCCTTTTCTTGACTAATAGGAGGATTTTCCTTAATCTTTTCCCCATAAGGTGGCCTCATTTTCTTTTTCTAGGAACCCTTACAGAAAGGGTGTCGAAAATATTTGACAAGATGCTCCAAGGAGTGACCTATGTTGTAATAGAACGAGATACCAACGTATTCAAGCTTCTGAACAAAAAGAGTGACCCCCCTCCCACCGAATATTTTTAAATTTTCCATCAGACAATCCCTCAAGTCAATTTGCACCAAAAAACTTTGCAACAAACATATTGCTAGTATCCATAAAACTCATCTTAACCAAAATAAATGAGCCAATGGAGGAACCTATCCTTCTAAATATTTATATGGTCCACAGCTCATGTGGAAGATAAGGTAATTTGACCCAAATATATTGAGAAATAGACTTCGAGTGCTTAGGATCAAAGAAAGGAATCCACTTTTGGAATTTTAAAGGGGCCAAATCCCAGAACCATACGCCCTTTAGAAGCTTATCAGCATCCGTCGAGCTACCAAGCACCACACCTAAACATCCCCAACCTAAGGAATACACCCTCGAAGGGTAGCCCAAACAACCCAACCAATTATCTTTGTTCTATAACTTAAAAGTAGATAAACTCAATCTGCAATCAATGAAATGTTCTACTAAAGTCATACTTGACATAGCAAGCACCTCATTCAATGAGATATCCGCTCCTAAAGCCAGACAAAACTATGAAGGTTTCCTCTTTATTTTTTTCCTCCACTATTAGGAACTGTCCTTCCCTTCTTCCCACTTTCTAAGAGTTTTGGGATTCACCTCTAAACCCAGACCGTTTGTCACTTCAGGTAAAAATAGTGGTTCAAAACCCCAACAATATTTTAAGCCTTTGGGAAGATGGGACACCGCCTCGGGTGGGTCAATAGACTCACGATTTAAGGAGAGAGAATCATTATTTGGTGCTCGTATCTTCCACTTAGACTTCCCTCCACTAGATGACACCATGTCAAGACTTCGAGAACATTAACTAGCCTTCCGGGAAAGCATCATCTCAGACAACAAAGCATTATCCACCTTTGAGGAAATTGATAAGACAACAACATGAATTAGACAACAGTGATTAATGGAAACAACCCCAAGAAGGCCACGAGGCCTAGACCTGAAATACAAACGAAAAAAAAACACTTAGACAAAGAACTGTCCCACCCAACCGTGACAAGTGCTAGATAACTATTGGTTATGCTGGGCAGACCCGGGTTTACTATAATCAACCAACAACAACCCTAGCTCACTGGCCCTTTCGGCAACAGACTGCGAAGCGGCCTGAAGTCTCACCCGAAGTGATTCTAATGGGTTGGCCAAGGACTCAAGCGTCTTGGACCAGGTTCTGTGGCGTCTTTTCTTACGACTCGCAGCTCTTCTATCTGCGAGGTCTCTTCCTCTATGCGTCGCGCGGCTCCTCTGCTCGCGTCGCGCGATCTCCTCGTCTCGCAGCTCTTCTAGCCGCAATATGTCCCTTCTATTGTTGTGCGGTCCCTTCCCACGTCGCGCACTTTCACTGACTCACGATGAATCCAGCCTTATCGCATCGCCGCTCACTAGGAGACACGTAACTTCCTCCCAACGCTAATCCCTTAACCTACAGTATCGCGCACCGCAGCTCCTCTGCCGGTGCGGTATCGCCTTCTTGCGATAACCTACTCCCGTGGCTCAGCGCACTCAGCGTTGTTCCCGTCGACTCACAAGGCTCAACATACCAGGCTGTTCAATACTGCGACTAGTGACCGTTCCAAGCAAAGCATAAATGAACCCACATACAACATGCCAAAGACTTCAACTTATGTTTATCCTTCTATATTGTTATAAACTGATTAACACATTCATTCATTAAACTGTAAACAAAGTCCATGAAATGACTGATAAATGCACAAGTAAACATAACACATAATCCAATCACATAACACTCGATTTTAACGTGGTTCACCTCCAGGATGGAAGTTACGTCCATAGAACTGTGTTTTTATTATAGCTCAGGGGAAGGTAAAACACAGTTCTGCTGCACCGCATATGCAGCTCAAGATCTTCTCTCTTAGATCTCTTTTATTCTCTATATTGCACTCCTACAATATACTCTTCCCTCTCCGTCGATCCCTGCAGATCGTTACATGCATGCTCTATAAGCTAGCTACTGGTTACAGTAAGATTGCTACCGCTAATAACAGAATCAGAGCTTGGCTTTTACAACAGTCTATGTTACTTCTATTACCTATATCACCCAACAATTGTCTAACTGTCTAACCAACCCTTTTACAATACAAAATGTATCCTTTTATAGGCAGCCCGAAGGTCTTGCCATTACAACACTGTGGGCCTGTCCCAACAGTAACCCAAAACCCTAACTAGTGACAGTCGGCCATATCTATACTTGAGGCAGCCACTTTCCATCACACCACATCTCTCTGCAGCCTTCCATCCTTCCCGGCACCGACCATGGGTACTGTGCACCGCTTCGCTGTTTCTGTCCTTCGTCTTCAATGCTTCAGCCTCGTTGCTCCTTTTCCTTTATGAGGGTCACTGAGCCCTCCTGTCTTCGCCGCTGCCTTCAATGCAGTGGGTGAGCTCTCTCTTCTCAGCCGCTCAGGTACAGTTGTCTTCCTTGACTTCTCCATCTTCTTCCTCATGGTTTCCAGTTCTGCTCTATAGCTGGAAACGTGCTACGATGTCGTAGCTCTATCTTATATTCTCTCCGCCAAAACTTATCTATCCGCTAAACTAGCAGCTTCTTCTGTAGCTGCGGGACCCTACTCCAACAGTCCCCTAACACTTACTTGTGACTCGCCCTCGAGCCACTACCAGCGGGCTCCTCCTGCTGTAGCTTTTCCTTGGCTTCCTGTGAAGCCTTATTAAACTTGTCTCGAAGTCCTGCAACTTCGTTCTGCATTGCTTCGACACGCTCCTGTGCCGAGTCAAGCATAGCTTGACTAATACTGGAGTCCTCTGCTGCATCAATTTCATTTCTGGTAGCCGTGAACTCCGTAACTTTCTGTTCAACCGTATCGACTATCTCTGCGATTTGCTCTTGATATGGTTGAAGCAGGTCATTAATGTGTATCTCCTGTGCTCTCAACCGCTGTGCTTCCTGCTGCAAGCGATTCATCTCCTTCGTCTTTCTCATCCTATGAAGAGCTGTTAAGCTCTTAATTTCTTCCCTCATTGCTGTTGTAGTATTCTCTATCTGTTGAATACTTTGTTGTATGTCTACTTTCTGGGGAGGCGCATCTAACTCCGACCATGTGCTCGTCGCATCGGTTAGCACTAACAGTGCATCGTTTATGCGAGATTTCATCTGCGCGAAAGTGAGTCGAAAGGCCTCTATTCTTGCTTCCATTGGTCATCGAAGTCTCTTGTGACTCCTTCGATGTCCTGTGCTGTCATCCTGAACGAGCCAGGAGCCCAATCATCCCACTTAGTCCTTTTCGGTCGTAGACAGATTAAATGGCTGTCTGCCATAAAATTAAGCCGGCTATCGTATATGTCCACAGTCTCCGTGCTGAGCCGTGGTGTCTCTTGAATGACCTTCATTAACAGCTTATAGTAGTCATAGAATACCATCGTATTTACCGTTTTCTTGGCTGGGCTGTTGGTCTCCCATAAGTTGGCATAGCGCACGCCTCTGGGCACGCCACCTACTATCTGTGGAAACTGGGTATGGGGCGGCTCCTTCCATCCAACAAATGCACAAAGTATAAGCAACCACGAGAAATGGAAAGGGTGGTTTGCTTCATCCTGAGCTGCCAAGCAATCTGCTTGAAGCATATTTAATAAAAATAGAGACCAATTGAACTGTTCCCCCTCTGTAACTTGTATGGCAAGGTGAATTACGGATCCTGTAACTTCCTTTGGTCGAACCTTGGTTAACAGTCTTCCTGCGAGTAGACTGGCTGTAAATCTAAGTGTATCGTTTGTTAAGCTTGAAATGGCATAAGCTCGTCCTCCTCTCTGTAGCTGATACTTGTTTACTAGGGCTTGTGGTAACTTGGAGTCCTTGGTTTTTCCTGTTGTCTGTATCTCGGGGTGTTTACCAATCTTGGACAAGCCGGTGATGCGATGTATCAAATCGACATTCAGGTCGACCTTGTTTCCTAGCTAGAGGTACCCGCCATGTACACAAGAAAGTAATATGCGCACCACGGCATTAACCTCTGCACCCCGTCCAAAATGAGGTAATCTCAGCAAATTGAGCAGACCTGACCGCTCAAGAATATGGACATGTGGCAGGGGAACATATTAATTTCTCCCTGTCCTTGGGTTCTTCTCAATATTTAGATACTGGTCTGGCAGGAACTGAGGATATGTCTTACCATATCCCAGGTTATAATCTACAAATTTAACAACAGCAGCATATCCTACTAGATCTCCATTTTCCTTTACTCGAGAATCAATGGGTGGTATGGGAACAGTATACCTAGCATTCTTAGGAATTTTTACCTCTGGTGCGCCTTCAACTCGTGGTATCATGTAGTCTGTTGTGCTATGAACTTCTTCCTTTTGCTCTGAACCGGATTCTTCATTTACCTGATATTGGCTCCTCGTCTGTGGTTGATGTCTGGGCTGTGACGAACTTGGCGGAGCACCCCTAGATGGCGTCGTCATAGCACCTGCAAGGCCGTCACACTGAAACCTTCTCAAAATGTTTTCTATAGGTCCATCCTCGGACAGAACCCACTCAGTGTAAAACGGTGGACGTCCAATGGCTGCAACTTCTGAAAATCATAGCAGTCTGTAACAAACTTAGCTCTTCACAGGGAATTCTTAACAACTTACTCTATAGCTCTCGGTTTTTCTGCAAACGTAACCGTCCCAATTGAATACTTTCTGCTTTTATGCCCAATATGGTAATCTCGGACGCAACGGTCATCTAGACTGAACCCGTCGGTCGTAATAAATGCCTGGACAAGACCACACCCGTCATCCGATCCTTAATAAATGTGGAAATCCGATCGAATTTCCCTCGAAACGTGTGTGTATAGGCGCCAGTCTCGTCGAATATTTACCAAATCTGGAAAAATTGATTATACTGCTGCCAAATCTACGGTAAGATATACCGGTCATTTCCTCATTAACTGCTGGTCAGAAGGTGACTTGACTAGCCCTATGCTTCCTGGCAAAGTGGGTACGTGGCATGGGGAAACATCGCACTGCCGCAATGCGACTCCGCATCTCCTGCGTAAAACAATACTTAAGTTCCTCTTTTTTTTCTTTTTTCCCCGCAACCCACTGATGACTTGCGCAAAACTGAACCGACCTTATGTGATTCCCCATCCTTAAAATACCTGCCGATGTAGACTCATTCCCGGTGCGATGCCTCCTTTCAACTACACTGGACATCTGCACGACCATAAACTGGCTAAGCTAGGGTTGAGAGGCGAGGTGGCTATCACTATAGAGCTTAATCCTACTGCTATTAATCCAAGTGGGAAGAAGCTCCCCATCCAGCTTACTGAGCTGAACGACACCTCCCTCTGTAACTTGCTGTATCTGATATGGTCCCAGCCAATGCGTCTTGAACTTTCCTGGAAACTTAATAAACTTGTTGTCATAGAGGAGCACTAGGTATCCGATCTGAAAAGTCTTACTCTTAATGTGTCTGTCATGCCAAGCTTTTTCTCGTGCCTTCTACACTTTCTGATGGAATCCCACGATGAATCTGTCTTCTTCTAAGGCAAGCAGCTGTGCTAGCCTTTCTTCCACTGTGTCTGTATCGATCATCCCGGTAATCTGAGCAATTCTTAAACTAGGAAGGATATACTCCATGGGCATAGAAGGCCTCGTGTCCATACACCAAGCTGAAAGGTGTGTGTCCTATAAGTTTCTTTCATGTGGTCCTGTACGCCCATAATACAGCGTTAACTCTAAGGTCCCAATCATTCCTTGGGCTGTTGTAGATCTTGGTAAGCGCATTTTCTAAAATCTTATTAAAGGCCTCCACCGTGCCATTAGCCTGTGGGTGGTAGGGAGTGCTATTATGGTGCTAAATCTACAATTATTCTGTCAAGGCCTCAATAGTGTTGTTCAAGAAATGGGTACCTTGGTCGCTCATCAAAATTACTGGGCATCCAAATCTACTGATGATGTTCTCAAAAAGGAACTGTACGGCTGTAGCAGCATCACAATTCTTTACTGCTTTTGCCTCTGCCCATCTGGTGAGGTACTCTGTTCCAGTGATGATATATCTCGTGCCAGTTCGTTTTCCTGGTGGGTTGATAGGACCCACAAAGTCTATAGCCCACTTGTCAAATGCGCGCAGCGTAACCTGCGGTCGCAGTGGCATTTGATCGCGTCGCGAGGGTTTTCCTACCCTCTGGCAGATATCACAGCATATGCAAAATTCCTTAGTGTCTTTGTGCAACGTAGGCCACCATAATCCTGCAGCCAGGATTTTCTGCGCAGTCGGCTTTCCTGCGAAATGACCTCCTGCGGTTCCTGAATGTGCCTCCCTGATGATAGTCTCTTTTTCATGCGGCATCACACATCTGTGCAGGACTTCATCTGGACCTAACTTGTATAACTGTCCCGCAATCAGGGTGAAGGCTACTGATTTAACAACCAATTGCTTCTTTTGCTACTTAGTAAACTCATCAGGTGCTTATCCGGTAGTAAGGAAGTGGATAATATCAGCATAGTAGTCATCTGTGATCTGAATAGAAAACAACTGGGCATCTGACAAATTTTCCTCTAGGTTACTTGGCTCCTCTCCTAAGTCTATCCGTGACAGATGATCAGGTCCAGTGTTCAATCTTCCTGGTTTCACAATGATTTCGAAATCATACTCCTAAAAGAGGAGTAACCATCTACAGATTCTCCCCCCTAACACTGGCTTATTGACCAGATACTTTAACATGGAATGGTCAGTGAACATTTTAAACGAGGCACCCAACAGGTAGTGCCTGAACTTCTACAGCGTGTACACCATAGCTAACCCTTCTCTTTCTGTGGTGGTGTAGTTCTTTTCTGCTTTCGAGAGCTTTCTGCTGGAGTATGCGATAGGATGGTCAATATCTCCTTCTCTTGGTTGTGTTAAAACAACCCCTAGTGCAATGCCAGACGCATCCTCATGTACATGAAATGGTTTAGTCCAGTATGGAAATACTAAGATCGGTGTTGTAACCATATTCTCCTTGAGTGTGTCTAGACTCTGCTGACATTCCTCATTCCATAGGAATTTTACATCCTTCTTTAGCAATTTCTCCATCGGTGCTGTAATCTTTGCGTAGCCCTTGATGAATTTTCTGTAGTAGCCGGTATGACCAAGTACTGTCCTCAGTTTCTTGACTGAGTTGGGTGCTGGAAGATTTACAATGATGGCAATCTTGGCGGGATCTACCATCAAGCCTTGTCTGCAAACAATGTGACCCAACAAAATACCAAATGGTGCACAAAATATACATTTCTTCAAGTTTAGAGAAATATGGTACTGCCTACATTTCTCTAACATTAGTCTTAGATCTCCTATGTGCTTGTCAACGAGTCCAAATACAGTCCAATCATCAAAATATACTTCTAGGAATTTATGAATGTATTCTTTAAATATAGAAACTACTACTCTAGAAAATATAGCTGGTGCATTCTTAAGACCAAAGGGCATTACCATATACTAGAACGAGCCCCATTCTGTTGCAAAGGTGGTCTTAGATTGATCTTCTGGATGGATTCTAATCTGATGATAACCTGAAAAGCCATCGGTGAAGGAGTAGACCTCCTGTCCTCCCACGTTGTCTAACACTTCATCAGTGAATGGTGTCGAAAATGGATCGTGAAGCGATGCATCGTTGAGTTTGTGCAGATCGACACAGATCCTGATGTCTCCTTTGGTTTTCTTTTCCTGTACGACCATGGAACTAACCCATTCACTCTCTTCTACCGGCTCAATGATGCCTGCTGCCAGCATCTTATCGATCTCATCCTTTACTTTGTCTTTATATCGTGGATTCAATCTGTAGGGACACTGCTTTACTGTTCTAGCATCCTCCTTCAATGGTATCCTCATGACTCCAAGGTCTCCAACTATTCCCTTCATCTCTATGAACTTGGTGGGAAATAGGTCCTGATAGTCATGCAACAAGTCGGCGATCTGTCCGACTGTTTCATCACTCCAATAATCTCCAATAGAGGAAAAATTAGGTTCTGTGTCTGTGCCAATATTGATCTTCTTAATCTTGATGGGCTCTGTGATTTCTGGGATTTCTAGTTGTGGTCCCTCAACATCGCGAGTCCCTTCCGACTCTGGAATGTTGGTACTGCGAGGATCCTCATCCTCGTCCTCTGGTTCTGCTTTAAAGTTATAGCACTCTAGCGCCTCTGTTAACTGAACGGCGCAGTCAGTCTGAGTCTGTACTGATGGGGTACAGTCCTCAAATATCTTGATCTTTATTATGTCTAAGGCCTGATCAACATTCAGATACTCAGATTCAAAAGTGAAGGTGAGTAGGAAGCTGTCTATCATAAGGGGCCATGTAGTCGTTCCCTTGCGCAATTCTGTCTATGTATACCAGTTCCTTGGAACTGTGTCCAAAGTGTGAATGAATCAGTGAACCCATTCATCCTCGGGAATGTCCGACCAATCCTGTTCACATGCTTGAATGTGTGACCTGGGGTTACTTTCTCCTGTGTATTTCTGCTGAACGTGATCGGTGTCGATGGAGAATCTGATGGCCATCAATATTTTAATATCATCCCATGATGCGATATTCTCTTTGTGTGCATACCACCATCTTGCAGGTGTGGCTCGTACTGCAAGATCCATAGTTGCGATCCTCTGTTCATGAGGAATCTGTCGTTCAAATTGCTTTAGAAAGTCCTGGATATCAGTTAGACCATGAAACGCTGGAATCTCATTGATCTCTGCGCCAATCCATCGAAGTGACTTAGTCAAGTACGCACATCTGCGCGCTGAGACTTCGTGAAGTCTATTCTGCCAGTTTTCTAGAACAGCCTCTGAATCCGATGCGCATGAGCTGTCGCATCGCCAACTAATGTTCCCTTCTGCGGTTGGGTTAACATAGTCGCCCTGGTTTGTAGTCATCTGATAGAGGCTTTCTATGTTATGTGCCTCCTCTTCTGCTCGGATAGGTTCAATATATCTAGGACCCTGAAAAGGATCCAACGGTGCGATGACCCGGATCTGCGCGTCCTCAAAGGTCATTTGTCTTCTCTTTAGGTCGATAATAGCCATGTTACCGATCGCCCAATCAATGCCTAGCAGTGCTGGGTAGGGTTTACTATCGCCAATGATTTCTATAACTTCAAAGTCCGCAAAGCTACGAACTCCGTCAATATCAACTGGTACTTGCGGTAACCGACCCAGGGGTGCTACCTGTTGTTGATTAGCTAATCTCAGATGGATAGGCGATCTAGTTAACTTAGGGCTACCCATCTGTTCCCATGTCTGCTTAATCAGAACGTTTACATCTGATCCTAGATCTAGGATGACCTCATCCATTTCAAACTCTCCAATCTGAGCTGTGAGTCGCATCTCCCTCCCTGTTCTTGTATGTCCTATAATATTATGAACAACACACTGTGTACTGCTCACGAAAGAGGATGGCTGACATTGATTGACTATGCGTTGAAGTTCTGTGATAGCTTGCTCATTTCTTACTAGTTTTAGACAACTCCGCAGGAAGGAGTAGATGCTTCCTGCCATCTCCTCCTCATCGCATCTTCCAGATGTGGTAGCCTGCGATGTCTGTACAAGGCTATCGCCATAAGGTGCTTGCTGTGGTACGCCCCTAGACGACGGTACCTGTGATCCTGATTGTGTAGGGTCATCAAAGGAAGCCTTAGCTTCCTGAAATGTTTGTTTGTTCTTTTGCAGGTTGAGTGGTGTTGCTTTGTTAGGAGCTCTGTGCACCCACTCCTGCTCTGTGTTCTTCCCTGTTTCCTACGATGTCCCACTGGTAGAAACACCGCTACGAGTCACAATATTGACTCTTGGTTCTGGCTCGTCCCGCTCAGCAGCAATAAGCTGGGTGTTTTGGTGTGCTGCTAGCTTAGGTTCTCTGATCTTAGCTATCAAGGTAGGACATTCCTCAATAGTGTGTTCATAAGATTTACAATAATTACATGTGGTAGTGGGGCTCTAACAGTCCCTAGCATAGTGTCCTACAACTCCACAGTTGTAACATGTCACTGTTCCACGACCACGGCCAAAGCCTTCTCCGCGGCCAAATCCTTTTGCTCGGTCGAAGCCTCCTCCATGGCCTCGTCCTCTGAATCCTCCGCCTCGACCACCATAAGTCGGATCCTGCTGTGGTCCTACTGCTGGACCCTGTGTTTCCGATTGGACTCTATACAAGTCTTGCTTTGCTACGACCATGAGATCATAGGCTCGGCAATCTTGTTCCTAATGGCCTACAGACTTGCAGAAGACGCAGTATAAGTTCTTAGGTGTCTGCACGTACTTCTGAAGTAGAGGGAAATGGTGGGGTAGGTGTCCTCGCGTTTTGCATATCTCGCACCATGGCCCGTGGGTCTGTGGTAAGGGGTTAGGAGCCCCTGTTGCTATATATTCTACAAAGACCGAACATTTGTCTTTACTATGGCCCTGTGCCTTACATTTTACGCACCATATCTCTTGCGCAACTTCTTTCCCTTTCTTCGGCTCATGTAACTGTAATGTAAGATTAGCCAACTGGTTCTGTAAAGTTGTCATGCCTGTACTAGTCTCAGCTAGAGGTGAAGCCTCAAGTTTCATTGCCATATCCAACGCGTCATCCTGCGTCTGGAGTTTCTGCTGCATTAACAGTATTCTGATGTGAGGGAGCAGCGCTGCGATAAACCATTCCTTATCCTGCTCCGGCGCAAACTCAAAACTGACTTGGTCTATAAGGGCTTTGAATTTCTGATCAAAGTCCCACACCGACTCTGTATGTAGTTACTTGATGTCTTTGAGTTCTGTTATGCACTGTGACTCAGACTTAGGTTTCTTAAACTCTTTAATCATGGTGGCCTTGACCTGGGCAAGTGTTTTAGGTACTGTGGTATACTTGATATACCATGTTAAGGTGCGATCTCTGAGTGTGGTGACCAGCTGTACAAGTTTAAGATTATCATCATTGATGGTTTTAATGGTCCACATGGCTTCACATAAAAACCAGTGCTGCTCTGGGTCCTCTTACCCTGTTCCCTTAAATATAGGTAACTTCATATCATCCCCCATTCTATTTCTACGAGGTGGATGTTGATTTACTATGTTACTACCACTCGGCGGTGTAGGTGAAAGTGATGTAGCGGTGGTAGGTACTGTCTGTGAGCTACTAGATGGAGTTCCTACGGGATTGTTCTGAGTCCCGGTCTGTTTCTGTGGGGTATAAGGGTGGTAAGGGAGACCCCCTTTTGAACCTTCTGTAGTACTAGGACTCTGCTGTCTAGTATGATCTGGACTGTCTTCAAATATTGGAGATCTGAAATCTACTTTATACTTCTTTCCACTACGTGTTCGTCCAATGTCATCAAAATCACTTTCAAACTCTTGTGACATTACTATCTCTACCTATTCATCTGAAACTAGATCCATTGTTCTTTTTTCATATAATAGCATCTTAATGGACAAGTTTAAAGATCTGAGGTACTTACCACGATATCCTTTGAAGAAGTAGCGCTCAGCCTCGCTGAAGCTCTTTCTCTGGTCAACTGCAAACTCTGTGACAAATCCATCTAGCACACTCGCAAGCCAGAAGTCTATTGTCCTCGTGAGCGGATTATAAAGGTCCTTCACAGTCTGAATCAGCTCCGGTGTCCAGACAATGTTTCTTTTCTTCTTGAATATGCTTGTATCCGTCAACTTGGATAACCAGTCGTATAGCTCATTTCCAAAGGTAGCAAAAAATATCGCATGCATGTCTGAACTGATATGTTTTTGCAACCAGGCCTCTGTACTCAGCTTAGGACTCCTGTTCTCTCGTTCGGCAAACTCTTTCTGGTTAGACCAAACCCACTTGTTGAGTTCGTCTCTCGTAGGACGCCACCAGAACATCAGCGCTCTATTTGTTCAAAGCCGGCAACGGAACCATTTGTTGGTTATGCTGGGCAGACCCGAGTTTACTATAATCAACCAACAACACCCCTAGCTCACTAGCCCTTTCGGCAACAGACCGCGAAGCAGCCTGAAGTCTCACCTAAAGTGATTCTAATGAGTTGGCCAAGGACTCAAGCATCTTGGACTAGGTTCTGTGGCGTCTTTTCTTACGACTCGCAGCTCTTCTAGCTGCGAGTTCTCTTCCTCTGCGCGTTGCGCAACTCCTCTGCTCGCGTCGCGTGATCTCCTCGTCTCGCAGCTCTTCTAGCCGCGAGATGTCCCTTCTACTGTCGTGCGGTCCCTTCCCACGTCGCGCACTTTCACTGACTTGCGATGACTCCAGCCTTATCGCATCGCCGCTCACCAGGCGACACGTAACTTCCTCCCAATGCTAAGCCCTTAACCTACGGTATCGCGCACCGCAGCTCCTCTGCCGGTGCGGTATCACCTTATTGCAATAACCTACTCCCGTGGCTCAGCGCACTCAGCGTTGTTCGTGTCGACTCGCAAGGCTCAACATACTAGGCTGTTCAATACTGCGACTAGTGACCATTCCAAGCAAAGCATAAATGAACCCACATACAACATGCCAAAGACTTCAACTTATGTTTATCCTTCTATATTGCTGTAAACTGATTAACACATTCATTCATTAAACTGTAAACAAAGTCCATGAAATGACTGATAAATGCACAAGTAAACATAACACATAATCCAATCACATAACACTCGATTTTAACGTGGTTCACCTCCAGGATGGAAGTTACGTCCACAGAACTGTGTTTTTATTATAGCTCAGGGGAAGGTAAAACACAGTTCTGCTGCACCGCATATGCAGTTCAAGATCTTCTCTCTTAGATCTCTTTTCTTCTCTATATTGCACTCCTACAATATACTCTTCCCTCTCCGTCGATCCCTGCGGATCGTTACATGCATGCTCTATAAGCCAGCTACTGGTTACAGTAAGATTGCTACCGCTAATAACAGAACCAGAGCTTGGCTTTTACAACAGTCTATGTTACTTCTATTATCTTTATCACCCAACAATTGTCTAACTGTCTAACCAACCTTTTTACAATACAAAATGTATCATTTTATAGGCAGCCTGAAGGTCTTGCCATTACAACACTGTGGGTCTGTCCCAACAGTAACCCAAAACCATAACTAGTGACAGTCGGCCATATCTGTACTTGAGGCAGCCGCTTTCCGTCACACCATAGCTCTCTGCAGTCTTCCATGCTTCCCGGCGCTGACCATGGGTACTGTGCACCGCTTTGTTGTTTCTGTCCTTCGTCTTCAATGCTTCAGCCTCGTTGGTCGTTTTCCTTTATGAGGGTCGTTGAGCCCTCCTGTCTTCGTCGCTGCCTTCAATGCAGTGGGTGAGCTCTCTCTTCTCGGCCGCTCAGGTACAGTCGTCTTCCTTGACTTCTCTGTCTTCTTCGTCATGGTTTCCGGCTCTACTCTATAGCTGGAAACGTGCTACCGCGTCGTAGCTCTATCTTATCTTCTCTCCGCCAAAACTTATCTATCCGCTAAACTAGCAGCTTCTTCTATAGCTGCGGGACCCTGCTCCAACAATAACCTCCTACACATACAAAAAAAATAAAACATTCATTATTTATTAACAAAATTAAAAAGATTATTTACATTTATTATATTGTTTATTTAAAAAGGTTTGAACATTTATGATATAATATTATTTTACATTTATTATATTATTTATTATTTTACATGTCCAAGTATATAGCTATGGTTTAGTCAAACAATAGTTTTGACTTTAGTTAATTGTATATTTTTCAAAAAAATTACATAACTTTTATAAAATTCATATATCAAATTAATATTTTAAAAATAAAATTATATATTTTTACTTTTTTAAATCTACTTTTTCATTTTAAGATTGGTTTAGTTTAATGATTTGACTAATTTCCTCTAGTGTGCAAATGAAAATGTTAGATATAAAAAAAAAATATATATATATATATGCCAAGTGTCTTGTTTATTAAAATAATAATAATGACTAATATTAATAGATGTGACAATCACATCACAATGATTGACTTTAACTATATCACTATATACAACTTTTTTTTAAATATATACATACACATCAATATAGAGAGAGAAAAATTTAGAAATAAAATCTACTAAAAATGTCTTGTTCATTAAAATAGCCATAATGACTAATCTTGATAGATGTGACAATCACATCACAATGAACGAGTATAGCTATATCACTATATAGAACTTTTATTTAGATATAATATTTTTTTTAAATATGTATAAAAACTTTAATATATTATAATTTTTTTATATAAATTTATTGAATAAAATTTTCAAATATTTATTTTAATATTCAATTAAGTGTTTTTTCATATTTCATAAACTAACATATTAATGAAACTAAAGATTGATTTTTTTAAAATATTTATTGTTTTATTCAAACAAATGTGATGATTAATATTTTAATTAGTTAATATTATATTAGAGATTTACCAAAGTTTAATAATTTATTTATCCCTTTCATTGATAATAGAAAAAATTATATTTTATTTTGGTAAAATTTTGTTAGTAAAGAAATGCAAATTTTATAAAAACTCTATACAATTTTGATTTTTTTAAATGACAATAACATTTTCTTATGACTTCTTATTTATTGTTCAATTATTTTCATATCAAACTTTAACTTTTAACTTTGGCCTATATATAATTATTAGATCAAAAAATTTATAAATTATGAGATTAAATTTGGGTTATAAATAACTATTAAATTATAACATTTTTAAACTATTAAATTAAATCTAGGTATGTAAAACTATTAAATTAAAACATTTTAAAATTATTAGATTAAACTATTTCTTAAGGTAGGTATAAACAACTTTGCTGCTAATTTCATTTGTTTCTATATTGATAACTAATTAGAGTGATATTGATAATGCGTTGGAGTGATATTATAAACTATGCCAAACATATTTGATTAATGCTAACATTAAATGTCAAGGGAAAGAATGCGCAGGAATACGTATAACAAGTGAAGTGTGAATGGGCAATGGTTAAAAAGAATGTTTAGTATATCGCCGGGTCATTAAATGTAATCATGATTAAGATTTCTAGTCTAGTTACCTTCATTGAATGGGTTGAATTGTATTCTTTGACAGCTGGACACACGCACTCCCTATTCTTTTACTTGATAACCAAAAAATAAAAATAAAAACAATTCTGCTTTTAGCCGACGTTACTTTTGTTCTGAGTCCAACGTGCATGCTCTTTAATCTCATTGGCATCCCACATTCCACATTGGGGGTAAGAGGTTAATATGAAATTATTATAATAAAATATGTTTAAAACTAGTATACCCCCAAAACGGGGAAATGCAACATCGAATAAAAAACAAAATGAACATTAATGAAGACTTATTTTGCTCGAAATAATGCTAATAATATAGAGACATAAATCAAGATAAAACGATGCCTTATAAAATTATGCTAGATGCAACCAAAATACCAAGTTAAATACCTAACTCATTGGCTTGGATTTAGTTTCATAACATGATTAAGATTTCAACCCTATTAAGATTAAGAAAAATTGCATGTCTAAAATGAAAGTATGATGCTCTCTTCAACCATATTTTCCTGTTTAACCTCCCTTGAACAACACACATCCCATGTCTATGCATTGAATCATGTATGATGCTATTCTCCACGATAATTGTATTTTTCTCCTACCATGAAAGCACATCATATGGCTGGAGGCATTGTTGGAGGGATCGTAGCGTCATTAATCATACAATTACAAATTAATCTCTACTCGTGAAACTCCTTTGTTGCTTGCTTTTGGACAATGTCCGTGATTGCATGAGCTAGTTTTACAGATGATTTTTAATTTGTTGGTCGGTTTCATGGCATATTATCACCCCATGTATTGATTTGGTTGTTTGATTGTGTTGGATATGTCGAAACTTTGAAAGCAATTTTGGTTTGCATTTGGGTTAGGAGTAGGTAGATCTTTTTGGATCTTGCTCCAATCTTTTGAAAGCAAGTCAACTGAAATGTGAGATTTTGTTACCAAAATCCTGAAGCTCTGCTTCATGGCGCGAAGGCTTATGCAAGAAAAGGCCTAAGAACACTCCCTTTGACAGAGAAAACGCAACCTAACCCCAGGTTCTAATTCCAACGAGCACCATTGGATTCCTTTTGAGTTGAGGCTGGAGATCTACTTGAGGCGGTCAAACTCCTCTTGGTGATGAGAAACACCCACATTTACTTATTGAATTTAATTACATCGATGGTGCAAATGGTTGGTTCTCGATCTATATAAATCAACCAAAGGCATGTTCTCCACGATAAAATCATACAACCTCTAGATGAGGGAGATCTATAAAATCCTGAAATGATTAGCATGAGTTAAAAAATAAGCAAGTGAAATGTATTACACGTGGCTTCACTGAGAATGTCTGGATGGATTGTCGATAGCCAGCTGCCTATTCGAGCACCCTTGGAGTTGAACACATGCCCCCTTCTCTTTCTTCAGATACGTATTAATATATATGGCTTGCTAGTATGTTATAAAATGAGAACACAATATAACATTTAGTAGATTGACAATTTAATGATAATGGTGATGATTTTAAAGAAATTGATAATTTAATGATAATGGTAATGATTTTAAAGAAATTAAACATAATTATTAATACGAGGTCCATTGCAAAATCCACATGCCAACACAAAAAGACCAATTATGTCATGGAGAGTATGGAATTTCAATTGGAATCGTCGAAAAAAAACAAATAGAAATTCTTCTAAGAAGAAAATCTCAAAGATATTTTTTTAAGAAACAAACAATATCAATGATCTATAAATATTTTTATTATAATATAATATAATATTGTTAGTTATTTAAGGTTGAGATGGATGATATCCATTAATTAATATAGGTGGCAGCAGGCACAAAGGAAAATTCAATGCTAGTTGTCCTCGTTGGGGGAGGGGTTACACTCATATAAGGGTTTTCCACTAATTCTAAGCACTCATATTAGGTTTGTCCTTTAGCATCAGTGAACAATGGGAAAGTATGAAATCTCTTTATTCCTCCATTGGTAAAGCACTCTATCATGCATGAGGAATAAAAGAAGCATATTTATGTGGGTGAGTTTAAATCCATCATCATTGCTCCCGTCCCTCCTTCCTTCGAATGATGAGTCATGGGATGTAGCATGAATGAATTATTGGCTGGGATTGGTTCTATGTAGTACTCATTTTAGAATAACCTAAATCTGTTAACTCAGGTTGTATGACCCACTGAGTGTTTTAGTGATGTTTTTTTCTTTATTCTGTCTGTACTTACCGAAATGAGAATAGACGGATGAGTTAATACGTTCATGAAAGATGAGTTAGCATGTCAAAGAATTATATCCCACCACTATTTTATCCTATTTAATTAAATTGTTGGTCGAGCAACTCCCTATTTACCGAAAGGATACGAGTCAATACGTTAAATTAAAGCAACACTTCGTCAAGTTGTCTAGGCCAATAACTATAAACTAGTAGTCCAACAAAAATAGAATATAATGTCAATGTCGTGATACAATCACAGCCCCCAACACATGCCCTAACACTAGAGATCTTGCAACTGTACAAGATGAGTCATAAGGAAGGAAAGAAATAAAGTAGGACCATGATAGTCCATTCACATCATGTAGAATGTCAAAAGACACTGCTCGAGAAGGATACCTTCGTCTAGGTCGACAAGGCTCTGGCATATCAGCCTTGCCGCCCCAAAAGTTAATTACAAGTTTTATTGATCGAGAAACATGGCGTGCCCCCTACACAGCTAAATGATGGTTTTATTGGTCAAGAAACTTCCCTTGCCCCCTACAAATTTACTTGGTAGTTGGCAAGGCTACATTGTGGCCTATGTTAAATGTGAGACTTCTACTTTACGATCAACTAACAATAATGTGATGTTCACAATGGCGTTTAGCTTGACGTTGCTAAAATAAACTCGCTACTATGGCGATAACTTTGCTACTTCAATGAAGAGGATACTGGTTAGCCATGTCCATAATAGTCAAGGATAAATTTGATATCCTTGCGAAGAGGATAGCAAAGTTGTCCAAGGATAGTCATCGTTTGGTAATGACAACGATGAATGGTTATTTAACATAAAATGGTGTTCCCAAATGTCAAAGTGGTGGAACATGTTAGACTCATCGATCCCGACGTATTTCACTACTTCAAGGTGGCCATAAGAGGGCACAAGTGTCTTTTGCAAAACGTGCAAGTGGAGGAAAATGTCAGAGTTAGTGGTCCCAACCTATTTCACTATTTTGAGTTGTGCCTAGGGAGGCACAAGTGTCATCAACTAAAATTATTTTCCCTTCACCATCTTTCTTCTCATATAAGAAAAACAATATTTGAAGAAGGGCCAATTTAGAAGGCTGTGAGTTATAGGAGAAAACAAATGCTGCAACAACACAAAAACTGAAGAGTGGGGTAGTCTCCTCACCATTGAATGTTTCCACCATTTTAACTGAGATATGAGATGAGATTATGGACCATGTTCTTACACGATCACTACAAGACTAAGTTGAGCACAACACTACCACCACAAGGTGTGTCCCAACACACTTTCATCTCCTTTGAGTATGGTTTCCTTAGAGAATTCATGCAGGATTGCTATTTTAGAGAATTCATGTAGCACAGGGTAGACATGATGTGAAAGCACGAGGTGAATATTTTGGTGGCAGACATATAATTTCCTGACAGGAAGGTAAGGTTTGTAAATAAGTGAAGGCTAATCCACAGCAATAAGATCAAGTCTTCTCTTGCATTCCCTTCCATTTCATGTAAATTCACTGTAATTATTACATTTCACATGATTTTGGTTCTTCGAGGGTTTAAATCCACCTACGTCATAATATTAGTTGGTTTGAAGATGTACATTGTTTCTAGCATGTTGTATATTTGCTTTACTGGAACTTTTTTTCTTTTATCAATGATACTGAGTTGAGAACCCTCAAGGATGTCATGTATCCACAGTTTAAGCCAAGAACAATGTTGAAGTCATGGAAATTTTTTGATGAGGTAAGCATTCTAAACGACATTAAATTATTTACACACTAAACTCAATGTTATAGTCCGGTCGAAATTCCTTGCAATTCATTTGCCTATGTATTTCTAGAAACTATATCTTTATTTGAACAGTTGGGAGAGAACATTGAAATCAAAAGTTTTTGGAGTTCCAATTCTTCATTCTATTATGACCTCAACTCTGATTTTTATATCTCTTATTTAAAAAGTTATAATCGTGGTATGTGAAGTACTATTTTGATGCATCAATATAGTGCAATTGCAGTATTTCTTGTTAATAACTACACTAAATAGATTTTATGGTGAGTTTATGCAGGTATCCTGAAGACAAGTTTGGCTGAATCTAGATGCCAGTTATGAGTTTACCGATTCTGGGATGTTCAACCTCTATGGAAAGAACCCTAGCGCAAGCAGAAGCGGTTTTGATCCAACACCATATGTATCCAATTCAATAGTCAAGATACAGTTAGTAGCGATCGAGGATAGCAGTTCGTGGAAGGTGAAATTATAATTTTCTAATAGATCACTAAGTTGAAAACTGTTGCAAGTCCATCGTTACTGGGATCTACAGTGGAGTCTCCAAACATGTAAGCGACGGAGTCCAAGGTGACCAGTGGACTCCAAATGGTATAGTATCTTTTGGCTTTCAATTCCCCCTTAGCATCTTGAATTGCATCCTTTCCAGCTCTTGCTTTGCTTTCTTTATTTTGACAGCCAAAGTCTTCAAACAAGCTCAAAATAACTTCTGGAAAATCTCTGTTTTCACTGCAATTTGGAAATTGTTTGAGTTGCTTTTTCTAATGTAGGTATTTTATAATAAAAAAACATGAAATAAGAAATCCATAACATTTGGCAGTCCCAGAGCTAGGCGTTTGTGATTCAATTTCAATTCGATTTCGAATTTTAGAATGTGTGATTTTACGTTAACCAGCTCAAAAACTAGTGAAAATTGTATCCATAGAATCTATTTTCCTATGGGTAGGATATTCCATCATTTTGCAGAGCTCAGAACACCATGAATACGCTTTCTCTGAGCTGATTTACAGTTTTCTCATCAATTTTGTGTTGTTATATCAATTCACGTAGGGTATTCCGCCATTTTGCAGAGCTTAGCACACCACACCATGAATACGCTTTCTCTAAGGTGATTTGCAATTTTCTCATCAATTTGGTGTATTTACATCAATTCACTTTGTAGTGGCGTTATTTATGTTTTACAGTGGCCTGTTATCTCGCCGGGAATATGAGGTTTGAGCTTGGGTATCCATCCTTTGCACAGAGATTCAGCCTGAAGATACCGGCGGCGGGGGGANGTTATTTATGTTTTACAGTGGCCTGTTATCTCGCCGGGAATATGAGGTTTGAGCTTGGGTATCCATCCTTTGCACAGAGATTCAGCCTGAAGATACCGGCGGCGGGTGGATTAATGTGTAACAGTGTGAAAGCGGCATAGAGATTAGCATTAAATGTGTTTAACGTTTAACGGTGGACAGGGGGCGGTTTCTTATAGGCCGTCGACAGACGACGAAAGCTTCAGAAGGACCGTCCCCTTAATAACACCTTCGGTTTAATTAAAAAAATAAACATATTTTTATCTAAAAACAATATAATAATAATAATAAAATTTTTGTTTACCGAACAATAAATTTTCTTTGATTACTAAAGTCTATAAAAATGTATATATTTTACTTCTAGAGATTTGAACCAATAACTTTCTAACAAAAATGTAATATATAACTAGCATACCCCCAAAGCGGGGGAAATGAAACACTGAAGAGAACCTCGATATGTTGCAAAAGTGAGAGAAAGTTGTGTGTAGATAATATAAGTTTATGTGATGAAATCAAGTCTAGTGAATCTATGATAGGCATAGTAGTCAATCAAATTTAAAGGAAAACTCTAGTGCTAGTACTAATAAGCAATAAATAGAAACCCATGTAATCTATGGCAAGTAAAACAATAAAGGGCTTGGTAGTTATCAAGTTTGACTCTATTAGATTGGTAATCAACATTGGTTTTTCATTTAGTAGGGGGAATTCGGGGATTGGGGGTTGCAATTTTAAGTGTGAAGGGACAAAGAATGAAGGTGTGCCTCTTCCTTTTTTTGAAGTGTGACATATGAAGTGTTTTTCGTCTTTGCATGGCTGTTGGAGGAGAACGATGGTGTAATTTGCATTCCTTCTAATGTTGCAGTGTGTGACATTGCCATGAAGGTTAATGAAAATTACAAAACTATAGATTGAACATAAAAAAAATCAATATACAAAATTTAAACATATATTTCTTCTAACAATAATAATAAAAGTAATAAAAGAAACTTATTTTTTCTTTGGATATTTGTAAATATGAAAGAAAGAATATCAAATGTTATAATACATGAAATAAGTGCAATTGTATTCATGCTGTTAAATAAGGTGAAAACGATTATTTAGGGTCATTTCTCATATATTTGTTAGTTGAGTGTCATATTAAAAGAAGAAAATATTGACAAAATTATTTGAAAATTAACGAACAAACTTAACATGTGTATGATTTCTAACGACAACATATTGAAGTTTTTCTCGGCGTTTGATTTCCCCTATTTCAATGAGTTTCTGAATTTATACTCGGGTTGTTCCTCTAGCCATTTCGTCATCTGTTAATGGTCTATCAATGGCCAATGAGGAGTTTACCCCTATACAACACGTGATATTAAATAATTTCAAATAATTTTTGCGTGTGCTTGTCTTAAACCCTTTCAGTCAAGAGTGACATCATTTTACTGACAACTGTAAAATCTGATAGACATACATGAGATGATGATTGCGATATATTTAATATTCTAACGGGCAGGAAAATATGTTTTCAAATCATAACACATTTCTATGTCTGTAATCATTAACACGAAGCATGTAATGTCCCTGACCCTCCGACCGGTGAAGAGGACGCTACAATACATCAAATCATATGGGCATCTAGCCCCATGAACATGAACATACATACATATAATGCTGAAGCATGATACTTAAAAACATAAAACACACTACGATACATTAATCATTCATATACATAGCGAAAGCAACCAACATGCATTCATTTACAATTCAACATTCAACATGTACATCATCATTCATCAATGGTAAATATGGTTGCAGACACAAATTAGGCAAGAATACTTATCTTATAGAGAACTTGTCCCGCAACCAGCTATGTCGCTGCAATGTTCCACCCAACCATAGGCCTGCATGCTCTTTAATCTCTCAGCGACGCTGCCACCCCCGAGTCGGGCATGATTCCCCAAGGAATAAGGAACTAACAAGCTTACACATAGCCAAGGATAACAACACCACAAGGGTACACAGTTCATCCAAGCCAACACAGTTGGGTTTATCAGGTGAACAACATATCAGCCAAGCCAACCAAGTTGGGTTTATCAAGCCATCCAGGAGCTGGGAAAGGATAAATGCTAAGATGGTGAGCTCATTGAAGAGCTACAGACACCGACACCAGAACCAGCCTGGCTTCTAGAACACCCACACACCCAACACAAGGAAATCAGTCCTTTCTCTGCAATGCAGTCCCTCAGACCCTGATCTCCCTTCCAGTGCTATTCGGGGGTTGTGGAGAAGAAATCCATCCCACTAGCTCTATCTATGTGGTTCCCAAACCACCAGGTTTATCAAGCACATCAGGCCCTCATTCACCACTCCAATGCAATCCGAGGACAAAACCACTGCGTGCATGTAGCAAACCAGATATTAAAGCTTTAATAGGGAAAAAAACAACTCCCTGAATCATTCTTGGCCCTATCATGACCAAAATGATTCCACACCAACCTACAACAGCCAATTCACAAGGGAAAATGTAGCCAACAAATGTAGGAAACAACAACCAACGAATCAACAGGAGAAAACTACAGTCCACGATCAATAATGAAATGTCTGGACAAATTCAACAAGAACATGAGCAGGGAAAACCGATCCTCAACCTAGACCGAAGGAAGACATATCACCCAAGAAAACCACGGAAAACATCCCCCAGTGAAAACCATGGTAACCTTTCATAGTTCAGCAATGGTGGAATAAGAACACAGACTTTCTACGTGAACAGGAGGAAGAACCGATCCGTAGGCCAACAGTCGGTGGGGAAGAGGAGAACGAACCCCACACAATGGATTGTAATCCCCTTTTAAATACACTATGCATGAGGAAGACCAACTGAACCCCCTGTGCGTGAGAAGGTGAACAGACCAAACGTTCCTGCCTGAGAGTGAACCCCCCAATTGACGAGAGAGTGGCATAGTGATCGTTCTCTTACCCACGTGAAGGTGGAGAAATGGCTGGTTGAGTGAGCATATGGCAAGGACTGACAGTCCTAGCACCCACCACTTCCCAGCAATAACTGCCCCAGCTAATCAGTAGAACATAAAAGTGGTGGTTGGATGAGACAAGGGAAGGTGAGAAAAAAAACCAGGGTGGTGACACATGGCTTTTCCCCCATGGCTCAAGGTTTAACATTCCCCCTCCTTATCCTTAGGAATCATGCCCCTTCTCAATTTGGTTGCAGTGAACATAGCTGGTTGGGGTTACTTAATTAAATTGCATAGTTACATGATGCCACAATGTTAATATGTGCCGTATGTCCCGATATACCATCGGTGATAATCCCAATCCGAAACATAACATAACCAAATCGATGGTGGGGCCTTTACCTTTAGCTCCGCACCATGATTATTTACAATATATGTATCATGTATATTTAATGCAAACGGGGTCAAAACCGGGGTGTTACATTCCCCTCCCCCTTCAATAGCACTATCCTCAATGCTTTACAAAATTTGAACAAAAATGCTACACTGGTACCGCCTCAGTGTTCCGCAGAATTGAACAAAAATGGATGTGCCAATCGCATGGCATCCTCCAGCTCCCACGTAGCCTCTTCAGGTCTGTAGTGCTCCCATTGCACCTTCACCTGCCCTATGGCCCGGTTCCAGATCATTGTGACCTTCCTGTCGAGGATGCGCATTGGCTCGATTTGGAACTCTCCCTCGGGTTCCACCTGAATCACCTCCCAATTTATCACATGGTTAGGATCATGTACATAATTCTTAAGCAAAGAAACATGAAAAACATTATGAGCTCTAGTACTAGCAAGCAATGCAAGTCTATATGCAACAGGCCCTATTCTTTCAAGCACTTCAAACGGCCCACAATATCTTGGTGACAGCTTGGCATAACTTCCAAGCTTCAAGGAACTCTTCTTTTCCCTCACTCTAAGGTAGACATGATCCCCAACACTGAATTCTCTGTTCATCCTATGCTTATCTGCATAGCTTTTCTATCTGTCATGTGCTGCTTTCAGATTCTATCTAATCTTTACAACCTCTTGCTCCATTTCCTTGAGCATTGCAGGTCCAAGCACAACCTTGTTCACTGGGTTATCCCAAGTCATTGGTGTTCTACACCTTCTTCCATACAAAGCTTTGTACGGACTCATCCCAAAGGATGCCTGCTGTCCATTGTTGTAAGCAAACTCTACCAAGTGCAAGTAACCTTACCACTTGGTTGGTTTGTCCATCACGTACATGCGAAGCATGTCTTCAAGCACCTGATTAACTCTCTCTGTCTGCCCATCTGTCTAAGGATGGTATGCAGTGCTGAAGTTTAGCTTTGTACCCAAATCTACAAACAACCCCTTCTAGAAATTGGAAGTGAACTTGACATCTCTGTCAGAAACTATTACCTTCGGCAATCCATGCAATTTGAAAATCTCCTTCATGAATATCTTTGCAATGTCATCAGTCTTGTGCGTAGACTTCACCGGTATAAAATGTGTTGCTTTTGTCAACTTGTCTACCACAACCATGATGGAATCATGTTGTCTCCAAGTCATCGGCAAGCCTGTAATAAAATCCATGGAAATAACTTCCCATTTCCATTCCAGAACTGGCAAAGGTTGCAACAAGCCTGCTGGATGTTGATGCTCAACCTTTACCTATTGACATTTCATGCACCTTGAAATGTATTCTGCCATGTACTTTTTCATTCCTGGCCAAAAGTACTTCTTTCTTGCTGTAGCAATTGTCTCCTGATATCCTAGGTGACCAGAATACAGAGCTTGATGGATTTCGTCCATAACAACTCTCCTCAATTCTGCTACATCCGGAATATAAATTCTGCCTCTATAAGTGAGATGTCCATCTTCTTCCAATTTATATCCCTCATACCTCTTCTCAAGACTTTGCTGCTGCAATTTGTCTTTTACCTGCTCATACAATTCATCTCTGGCAACATGATTACCGATCTATTGCCTCAAATCTGATTGGCAAATACTAAGAGATGCCACATGCATTTCTTGTACGTTCCTGCTGAGTGCATCAGCTACCTTATTCTCTTTTCCTTTTATGTGCTTGATTTTGAAATCAAACTCACATAAAAATTCCAGCCATCTCGCTTTCCTAGCATTCAGAGTAGGCTGATCAAACAAATACTTCAGATCACAATGGTCTATCCTGAGCTCAAATCTTCTACCCATCAAGTAATGTCTCCACATCTTGAGAGCATGTACTATGGCTGCAAGCTCTAGATCATGAGTGGCATAGTTCTTCTCATGCTCCTTCAACTTTTTTGATTCATAACATATCACATGGTTGTCCTGCATAAGGACTCCTCCAAGCCCTTGTCCACATGCATCGGTACATACCACAAAATCTTCTTCTGGGTCTGCAACTTTTAATACTGGTGCACTGGTGAGAAGATTCTTCAACTGCTAGAAGCTTTCTTCACATTTCGAAGTCCATTCAAACTTTATCCCCTTCTTTTGCAAAGAAGTGATGGCATGTGCAACCTTGGAAAACCCTTCAATGAATCTCCTGTAGTATCCTGCAAGTCCCATAAAAGATCTTACATCCCTCACATTTCTTGGAGTAGGCCAATTCATAATGCCTTCAATCTTCTCAGGGTCTACTGATATACCCTCTTTTGAGATAATGTGACCCAAATACTGAATTCTATCTCTATAGAAGTCACATTTGCTCAGTTTTGCATATAGGTAATATTCCTTGAGCAATTGCAATGTCAACCTCAAATGCTCTTCATGTTCTTCCTCATTCTTAGAATAAACAAGGATGTCATCAAGGAAAACAAGAAAAAACTTGTCTAAATACTTGCTAAAGACACTGTTCATAAGGCACATAAATGTAGCTAGTGCATTTGTGAGACCAAATGGTACCACTACAAACTCATAATGTCCATACCTTGTCCTAAAGGCTGTCTTATGAATGTCTTTGTCCTTGATTCTCACTTGATGGTATCCAGACCTCAAGTCAATCTTGGAAAATACCTTTGCTCCCCTCATTTGATCAAAGAGGTCATCAATCCTAGGCAAAGGATATTTATTCTTCACAGTAACCTTATTCAACTATCTATAATCAATACATAACCTGAGTGTACCATCTTTCTTCTTTACAAACAGAACCAGTGCTCCCCAAGGAGACACACTCGGTCAGATATACTTCTTTTCCAACAACTCTTGCAGTTGCATCTTCAACTCCAGTATCTCCGGTGTACTCATCCTGTAGGGTGTCTTAGACACTGGTGCTGCTCCTGGCACAAGTTCAATTGTGAAATCAATGTCTGTCTTTGGAGGAAGCCCTAGAATCTCATCAAGAAACACATCCTTGAATTCTTGTAACACCTGATAGTCCTCCAACCTAGGAGTTTCATCTCCTATTGGTTCCAGAATATGAGCTGCATATGACTGGCAACCTTTCCTATAGAACTTCTTCAACTGCATTGCTGAAACTTGTCTTACTGAAATTACCTTTGGAATACCCTTCACAACTACTGGGTTTCCTTCTTCATCTGTGCATTCAAAAGTCTTGTTATAATAGTCAAGCTTCACTTTGTGAGCCTCTAACCAATCCATTCCAATGAGAACATCATAGGAACCAAGCAGTAGAAGATTCAGATCTACACACGTGATTAGTCCATTCATAACCAATGGACATTTCTCCACTACTTCACTGACCTTTCTCTTAGTCCCAGTGGCTAGCTGAACTAGCCAAGGTTTCATATGCCTGACCTTCTTAAAAGAACAAATCTCCACTACTCTAGGAGTGATATAACTGTGAGTAGAACCAAGGTCAATCAAAATAGAAACAGATTGTACAACAATCTTACCTGCAACTTCAACCACAGTTGACTAGTGATCTGCCTGGCGGTCCTCCAGTGCTGCATAAATTCTAGGGACTTCCCTTGCTACTTGACCCACTGTTTATGCTTCTTGAATGTTATAAGCTGGCCTTGCACTTTCATTCTCAAGTGGACAATATCTCTGCAAGTGAGGTCCTTCACATTTCCAACATTTGAGTGGACCTTTATTCTATTGTGGCTCTTTAGGCTTTCCACCCGACATTCCAACTAGATTACTCGCAATTTGGGATGGTTGCTTCTGCTGATTCCTGAATCTAGAAGGTTTGAACCCCTTCCTTCTTTGGTCAAATTTCTCATTCGTCCTTCCATGCGTTATGGTAATCATGTTTACCTTTGCTTTGCTCATAGCAATACTTAGCCTTCCTTGTGGCTTCTTCAAGAGTTCTCCGTTCATAAAACTCAATTCTATCTTTGTAAGACTGAGGCAATCCACTCAGAAACCGCTGGACCTTCATTTTTTCATCTCTGATGTACTGGACATACCTCAACAATTCCAAGAACTTATTTGCATATTCATCCATGGTCTGTTGTCCCAATCTCAGCTCATGGAACTCCTTGATCTTGTCATCATAATACCTGTCAGAAATATATTTCTACTTGAAATACTTCTTGAACTGTTTCCACTTCAGTTTCCTTTCACTGATCTTCTTTACTTGCTTGAAGTGTTCCCACCAAATGGATGCTCTTCCATTCAGATTGAATATGGCAACTATTGCCTTCATGTTTCCTGAATAATTCTGCACTTGAAAGTACTTTTTTATCCCAAGAAGCCAAGCTTCAGCCTCTTGTCCAATCTTTATCTCACCATCAAATGTAGGAGGTTTAGCTTTCTTAAATTCATCCTGAGAGCGATCCCTATGGTGCCTTCTTCTTTTCCTTTTATGAGAAGATGAGCTTGTATCCCTGCTGGATTCTTCAGATTTAGATGATCCACTAGAAGTCCTTCTCCTTCTCCTAGTGCTGCTCTTACTGCCTTCTAGCCTTGTTGTACCTCGTCCAGAGTCTATCTTTCTCTACAAATCTGTCAAACTCTGCAACATGGCAGCATTTAGCTGATGCTGCTCTTCCTAGGCTTTAATCAAGCTTCTCATGGTGGCTGCAACATCTGACGGTGTCTCTTGGAATCTCCTTCCATTAGACTCTATGTCATCATTTCCATTATGGGCATTTTCTCCCATGGCATCTCCTGCATGCTCGTAAGAATCCCGAGCATCATACACATCATGGGTTCTCATGACTGAATCACCACTTATTTACCAAACTACAATTTCTGAAATACTGCTCTTGAGGGTGACTATGATTGTGCAAACGTGTTATATAGAAAATGGTTAGATACATATCTTGATAAAATATAACTACTTACCTTCTCCTGGAGAAACATAATAATAACAATTTTGCTTAAAACACAAAATCTTCTCTTCTTCCTTTTCATCCCTGAGACCACTGATAATCTGCTGAAAGCCTACTGAAACAGTTGGAATTTGCTGTGAAAAAATCCACTTTGAAAAACCCAAAAATTTCCTTCTCCTCATTGGGTCTCTTCCCTACTAATTTTCCTGTGTTTCGGTAGCTAAAACGTCTAATTTTCCTCCCGCTGTATCGGGCACGTAGCGGTCTACTATTCCGAACTTCATCGGTGAGAAAATAGGCTAACCGCTACATCGACAGTTGGATGCTCTGTGCATCGGATGGCTAGTCGTCAAGGCTTCCGCAACGGCGGCCAACAAACCTTCTATGGTTTTCACGGATCATAGCTTTGTCGGCAGCTGGAGTGACTAGTCTTTGTGGCATCGGCACTCGAATGCATTTCCTATCGGTTGAATAGTTGACTAGGCAGCCGTAACTGCGGGTGGTACTCCCACTGCGGTCTCTACAGACCTTGTACCCCATCGGCTGTTGGAAAGACTTACCCCTACACATCGGTGATCCAAGTTACTACGTTCCCCGTCGTTGCAGCGACCAGATGGTAATACATCTTTGATACGTCAGCGATCGGATCCTTTATTACATCGGACGGGTAGTCCCTTAGGCGGCTGCAACGGCAGTTCATCAAATTTGATCATTTTTCGATCAGCGGCCCAATCCCCTAATGATTTTCGATTGACGATATGAAGCACAACTTAATCGGCATCGGGAGTCAAAACCTTTTCCCATTAGAGGATTAGTGCTCTAGACTTCCGCAACGGCAGCACACGAACCGTTAACTCCTTCCGATGTTCATCGGCGACCAATACAACTAACACTTTCTGATGTCCGATGAACACTTTAGAAAAATTTTGAATTTTCTTCTTGCATCGACTCTTCCTTCAACTATTCATCGGCGATGTCAACAACTATTCATCTCCGATCGCCGATGATTTCGTTCCTTAGAAATTTTTTTGAAAATCTTTCACTGCGTCGGCCGTCAGAACGACTTTCCTCTGCGACATCGGAGATCGGGGCTCTATCCATCGGAAGGATAGTTGTCTAGCCATCCACAACGGCGGCGCAAGATCAGCCAACCTCTTCTGACGTAGTCGCCAATCTTTTCACCGCATCGGCAACTGGATCATCTAGGCATGAGCGATGCAATCAACTAATCATCGTCGATCGCCGATGATTCCATTACTTCGTCAAATTTTCAAAATTTCTCTCTGCAGCAGGTGAGCTTCAGACTAACACTTCCGCGGTGTCGGAGGACCTTCGCACTTAGTCCTCTGATGGGCTGAGGGACGATGAACGCAATTCCTTCCACAATCTTCTTCTGATTGTCGTATGTTGGGTGGCCTTCAAACTATCTTTTTTGTTGCATCTAAAGAACTTCGCACTAAGTTTTTCGATGAGCCGACAATTCTGGCACCTAGAATTTTTTTGTGAATTCTCCTGACATCACCCATTTTCTCCTAGTTTCTTCTGGGCAGTAGGCAATCTGCCTCTATTAACTGATCTTTCAAGGCTCTCTGAGGCCCAAATACTGCAACATAAGCTCTGTCACTGCATCTTCACAGCCCATTCAGGCCCATGCTGCAACCTAGTTCTAATACCACACTGTGACGTCCCCAACCCTCTGACCGGCAAAGAGGACACTACGATACATCAAATCATTCGGGCATCTAGCCCCATGAACATGAACATACACACATATAATGCTGAAGCATGATACTTAAAAACATAAAACATACTACGATGCATTAATCATTCATATACATAGCGGAAGCAACCAACATGCATTCATATACATTTAAGCATTCAACATGTACATCATCATTCATCAATGGTAAATATGGTTGCAGACACAAGTTAGGCAAGAATACTTATCTTATAGAGAACTTGTCCCGCAACCATCTATGTCGTTGCAACATTCCACCCAACCATAGGCCCGCGTGCTCTTTAATCTCTCAGGGACGCTGCCACCCCCGAGCTGGGCATGATTCCCCAAGGAATAAGGAACTAACAGGCTTACACATAGCCAAGGATAAAAACACCACAAGGGTACACAGTTCAACCAATCCAACACAGTTGGGTTTATCAAGCGAACAACAGATCAGCCAAGCCAACCAAGTTGGGCTTATCAGGCCATCTAGGAGTTGGGAAAGGCTAAATGCTAAGCTCGTGAGCTCATTGAAGAGCTACAGACACCAACACCAGAAACAGCCTGGCTTCTAGAACACCAACACACACCCAACACAAGGAAATCAGACCTTTCTCTGCAACACAGTCCCTCAAACCCTAATCTCCCTTACAGTACTATTCAGGGGTTGTGGAGAAGAAAGCCATCCCACTAGCTTTGTCTGTGTGGTTCCCAACCCACCAGGTTTATCAAGCACATCAGGCCCTCATTCACCACTCCATTGCAGTCTAAGGACAAAACCACTGCGTGCATGCAGCAAACTAGCTATTAAATCTTTAACAGGGAAAAAAAACAACTCCCTGAATCGTTCTTGGCCCTATCGTGGCAAAAACGATTCCACAACAACCTATAGCGGCCAATTCACAAGGGAAAATGCAGCCAACAAATGTAGGAAACAACAGCCAATGAATCAATGGGAGAAAACTACAGTTCACGATCAATAATGAAATGTCTGGACAACTTCAACAGGAACGCGAGCAGGGAAAACCGATCCTCAACCTAGACCAGAGGAAGACATATCACCTAAGAAAACCACGAAAAACATCCCCCAGTGAAAAACCACGGTAACCTTTCACAGTCCGACAATGGTGGAATAAGAACACAAACTTTCTACGTGAACAGGAGGAAGAACTGATATACAGGCCAACAGTTGGTGGGGAAGAGGAGAACGAACCCCACACAATGGATTGTAATCGCCTTTTAACTCCGCTCTGCAAGAGGAAGACCAACCGAACCCCCTGTGTGTGAGAAGGTGAACAAACCAAACGTCCCTTCCTAAGAGTGAACCCCCCAACCGACGAGAGAGTGGTGTAGTGATCGTTCTCTTACCCACGTGAAGGTGGAGAAACGGCTGGTTGAGTGAGCATGTGGCAAGGACTGATAATCCTGCCACCCACCACTTCCTAGCAATAACTGCCCCAGCTAATCAGTAGAACATAAAAGTGGTGGTTGGATAAGACAAGGGAAGGTGAGCAAAACAACCAGGGTGGTGACACATGGCTTTTCCCCCATGGCTCAAGGTTTAACATTCCCCCTCCTTATCCTTAGGAATCATGCCCCTTCTCAATTTGGTTGCAATGAACATAGCTGGTTGGGGTTACTTAATTAAATTACATAGTTACATGATGCCACAATGTTAATATGTGTGGTATGTCCAGATATACCATCGGTGATAATCCCAATCCGAAACATAACATAACCAAATCAATGGTGGGGCCTTTGCCTTTAGCTCCGCACCATGATTATTTACAATATATGTATCATGTATATTTAATGCAAACGGGGTCAAAACCGGGGTGTTACAAAGCATCTCATCGGAGATATCTCCTGCAAGGGAGCAGATCGCCATGAACCCCAGGGTAATCCGTTGAAGAACAAATGGGTCAGATATTCTGAAGCGCTTTCGTGTTCATACATGGTTATGTACGTTGTATGGGTGGTGCTTTCCATTTGGGGGCGATGGTATTCGACCAGTATTTCGGGGATTCATCTTTCATTGCGGTCGAGCAGGGAAACGCCCTTTTTCTGGTCGATCACAAATTTCATTACCTTGTTGTTCAGATGGTCGACGAGGTCTCTCGATAGGTATGGATATGCTACATCATTCGTTAAGATGGCCTCGCTTGTGGGCGAATTGTTGAAATCAATGACGATGTCTGCAATCTCATAAGGACCCAACATGAACTGTTTGACAGTCACGGGAATTGCTAGGTAGGTTGAGTCAGAACCTACATGCATCATGTTCAGGCCATTACTCTATGCGAACCTATAGAAGCGAGCGTTACTGGAATTCACGATTATGAATCGACATTTCCTTCTCTACACCTTCAAGTAAGGCCATGCCTTTCCATTCACTATGATTGTATCTCTGAAATACTCTGGCTTAACATATAATCAAACACCCATTTAATTTTCCCAGATTCCATATATAACAATCAATCACGCAGCCAAATTCAGAAGGAGAGATTGACATATTAATAGACAAGACGTCATTGATTAGATCTATTGCATGGACCATTCTACACTTCAGTATGGGGAATACTGTTGGGCATTTCATTCTACAGTTCTGTATAAGGAAATTGTAATATATATGCAAAAATGTACAGAAGTTTAGTTATAGAGTAGGAAATGGGGAAGTTAATAAGGGAAACACATCCTACAACATATAATGAAACACTTATATAATTAGCGCAGGCTCCAGAGACAATGGTCAATCAGTCATGCAGGCTAATTGAGCACACCAAATGTACATACTGACATATTAACAGACATGACATCATTGAAATGATTTCAGATTGTCCATTTTGGAAAGATTAAAGAGATTTTAATATATATATAAAATGAATGTATACCAATTTAGTAATGGAGTTCGAAATTGAGAAAGTTAGTGAGTGAAAATATTGTCAAAATATTTTTTTTAATAAAAAATTATATTACAAACTTTTTTAGAGATATTATCATGATATATAAGTTCTAAAATTTTAGGATTTGGGTTGGAAAAGGTATATATTTTTAGGTATTAATTTGACAAAATTAGATTGAAATTTATAAAAATTTAGGTTACCCTTGGATAGTTTATGCTAAGTTTTTGAGGGTGCTGAATTTATTTTGACTATCAAAANAATTACATTTAAATTTTGCCAAAAAAAAAAAAAAAAACTCTATTTCAAGGAAAAAAATAGAAGTCTTACAATTGTTGGACATCTCCAAAAACAAAATTTGATTAAAAACACATAAATACTAATAAATTAATAATAAAGATAAAAATAGGTCTATAAATGAGAATTAAAAAAAATAACTTGAGAAAATTTTGTATAAAAAGAATTAATAAGAACATCATCACAAGAATCTATGAAAATATGTAATTTTTGGAATGTTAATAAAACCCTAATACCTGCACAAAACATTAATTTTGGGAAGATAAATAAAACAATATAATTAGAAAATATCACCTATATTTTAAAGAAAAGAAAAATACAAAATGAAATAATATAAAAAACAGTAAACACAATTTAACACAATTAATTAAGTAATTTTATGTTGAGTTTACCAAATAAAAACAAAGATTTTTGAATTCCCAAAAACTATTAGTAGAAAACTATCTCTAGCCGGCAGAGAATCCAAAAAATGGGTTCTAGAATCTTTAGATGTAAAAATTGTAATGCTCACTCCTTGAAGATCCAAATAAATATGATGTTGATAAAGTGGGCAATAATTTAAAAAAAGGGTTTTCCATTATTGGGTCTCCCTTAGTACCTGCTATAGTTTCATCTCCACCTACTTCCAATATACTGGTCAAAGCCTTCAGTTTCCAAATCTAAGCATGTGCGTTGCAGTCCTGTATCCCCACACTCTTGAAAATCCAGATTATTCATGAGTTCTGCACTATTTCAAACTCCAGTGGCCTGGAAGATCTGGGTTTGGATGGGGCCTGAATTACAATGCACTGTTACACTCATATATCACACAGATTTGATGGATCATCCCATTTCAACTTGGGTTGTGAGACATCTAAACTCAGCTTTGATATGTGCCTCAAGTATTGAGGTTGCATATTTTTGGAGTTTCAAAAATATCTAATGCAATGCAATTTTGTGATATGCAATCTATGGCTTCACAACCTCAGCCTGGATGTTATACCTTCTTTAGATCTTCCTGGATATTAAACCTGCTTTAGATCTGCCTGAGCTAGCGTCCATATTCAATCCACCATTACATATATATAACATAAAGATTTTATGAATCTCTGCCACTCAAACTTGGACTGTATAATGCACCTCCAGCCAAGTGAAAGACGAGTGGCCTCTTTTGTTGTAATTACATCTATGTATTTTCAACAAATTTATAGGTTTGAAGTAGATCCATTAAAGAAATTAGCCATGAGTTTTCCTCCAGAGCAATCCCGTCCAAGGAAAATTTCCGGAGCAATCTCGTCCAAGGAAAATTTCAGCAGGTAGATATGAGTTAGGATGGGGAGCCTCACCAGATGCAGCCATAAGTAAAGAACCCACCAAGCACAACTACACCACCACCACCATCAGTCCTGCCCTGATATCCATTGTTGTAGTTCTAGGCAGCGCTTTATTGGTGGTAAGTTACTACAAGATTTTTGGCGAGTATTGCAAAGCTTCTCGATGGAGACCTTGTTTCAGGAGGAGACGTAGGAGTTTGGACTCAAGAGAATATACAATCTCCAAGTCGAAGTCGGTGCTTATTCACTAGAACAATTCCAAGACCCGGAAGGTTGGCAGATAATTACTCAATCATATGGCCTGGATGTAGCTGTGATCAGATACTCTGTGCAGATTCACTAAAGCAGAGAAGCTCATAAACAGGATGGAGCATCCCGAAAATAGATATGGCGTCCTATGCTGTTATGGCGTCTTTGTGTATCTGAGAGGCAGAGTATCCGGTTTTTATAATTAGGGGATCCAGTTTTTATAATTAGGAGACCTACCAAATTTTCCCCCGGATTACCTTGAAGCCTTGCAAGTTGTCCTGAGGGACGGACCTTCTTCTCTTCCTTTTGCTCTTAATAAGACCTCCTATTATAATGGTGGATTGCCTGCTTTGAAATTGAGTAGCGATGGCGATCGAGTGGTAGATGATATGGGTAGTGAAACTGAAAGTGATTACTCTATTCAGCCAATGAAGGGTTTTGTGAAGAGCTTGCGTGCTATAGAACTAGGGCTCACACTTAATCTGGACAACGCATCCATCGTCTTCCATCAGAGAAAATGTGTGATTCATTATTTGGAGGGGAGAGGAATCCAACCATGGAATTTGCATCGTTCCCAGATATTGATGGACACAGCCAAGGGAATGTTGGTGGATTTGTATGTAGATATCATGGACCTAGTAAATTACAGGAAATTCAAAATAGCTGACATTTTAGATGATTTAGCTTCGACGCATATGCTAATTGATAAGGAGGAAAGAATGAATGTTGTACAATATTTTGGAACAAAATATGGGATAGAAGTTGAACCCAATTTCCCTTGTGTGATTGTGAGAGGCGAAGGGGAAAATATTGAACCCGATTTGGCTAGTTTGGTTCTGAGAGGTAGGGGATGGAAGCTCTCATTCTTGCGTCCTGCACATGAAAACTTGTGTCGTTGCAACGTCTTAGAAGTGTGGAGAAGGTTGCAGGGACAACATTGTTAGCAAAGAGTTGAGGGAACTGGCAGGGGCTGATACCGAGGGGCAATATCTAATGATTTACGAAAATTTCAAGTTTCTCAGCCAATTGTTCCAGAAAGGACAAGAAATCGATGACCAGTAAGATGATGAAAATGTTCACCTTATACAATAATCCCATTTCTCGTCGTGTTGTACACGGGGCAACTCCTCATTGGCCATCGACAGACGAAATGGCTAGAGGAGCAGCCCCTTAAATAACACCTTCGGTGTAAATATAAAAAAAAAACATAATACCTATGTAAACTATATAATATCTATTTATTTAAGTATTAAAAAACATTCTATACAAGTTAAAAAAATATAACAATAAGAAAAAAACATTTAAAATGTTTGAAGAATAAGATATAAAAGATATATTATTTTAATTACAAAATAAACACAATGATGTAAAGTACAACATGTGTATTTAGACTTATATAAAACTTGCAAAATTAGACGATAACAAGTTACGTGAGAGTAATATAAATAATCATTTACATAACATATATGTTTGAAACAAGGTTATATTCAATATAATTGAATGGTTTGAGAGTATTGATTTTGAATAGATTGTAAATTACAATCATGATAATTATATGGTTTTATTTAAAATTAACTAAAATAAATTAAAAAGAAAAAGAAAATATATAACTTATATCATTAAAATTAAAAATGGTTTGAAAAATTAAATAGATAAAAGGAAAAATGTTTCACATATAAAAGGTTAAAAAAATAATGCACAAACATATTAAAAAAATGTTATAATATATTTTTGATACTGAAAAGTTATACTTTATATTAAAGCATATGTCTATCTAATCATATTGCAAATTCTTTAATATAGCTATCAACCAAAAAAACATACAGTTCCAACAATAAATTCATGATAAAAAAAAACAGCACATAGTCCACCCATATCACATATTAACAAAAAAAAATCATCCACAAAAACATAAATCTCACAAATCATATAATGTATCGAAACAATGTTATAATATTAAGAAAAAAAACTTTAAAAATGTTAATATTAAAAAACAACTTTAGAAAAGAAAGAAAATTAAAGTGTTAAACTAAATTAGTTAAAGTTATTACACCCATAGAAACAATCCATAAACTAATTAAAGATTTTCAAGAAGAAAAATATTGTTCCTTACTATTCATAAAAATCAAAGGTAACAAATACAGGACCAAAGCAACCATTAAAAAAAGTCATCAAACTAGAGCATACCAACAACAAACAGGCAGTAAAAAGACAAGTATATCACTGGTCACACATGCATGAAATCATCCTAATGACAATAAATCTTTCAGCCATGAGGTGTAGCTCATTTGGTCTATGTGGGGTTAGTCCTCATGAGGTTTCATGTTCTGACTGCGGCCCATGAGTTTGGTATCCACTTGGTGCAGTTTAGCTGGGCGGCATGGAGAAGTTCTCATGGTTGGAAAAAAAAAATCTTTACAATTGGTTTTTTTAATTGTATGGCTAAATAAAATTATGTCCTAATAAAATTTATTTTTTTGAAATTTAAGAAATTTAAACTATTATTTAAAATAGAGTAAAAAATTTGAAAAAATATTCGTTTAAATATTTAATTAAAAAATAATAAAAAATATCTTCCAAATTAATATTTAAAAAATAACCCATCTTTGATAACTAACAATAATCAAATCACAATAAGACTTAAAGTTCTTCCATTACACCAATAATAATTACGTCGTAAGGCGTTTCAACAAGTGGGAGTCTACTCCCTGAAGTTAATGCTTTTTATTTTTTCATCCGTCGATATTTTCGTTTGACGATTCAAATAATCTCCATCGTTGATCAAGTTAGGTGCACAGTGGCACATGTCCCATCACCATCAATCCAAGAGTTGGAGCTTCCTTCACGAAATCGTTTTTCCAAAAGCCTGAATTTGCACAGTCCAGTCCACCATTGCTGCTGCTGCTATTGGTAAGTTTGTTGTTTTGAATCATTGGTATTGCAACTGTGTGCACGATTTTGACCAGAAGAAAACTTCGGAAAGAGGGATGTTTTAGTTGATGCTTAGTACAAGCTATTCCTTCCGACATACAATTTCTTGAAGTTTTTATTGTGTAGAATGCCTGGGTCCAACATCCGAGCCGTCTAGATCCTCAACAACATCGACAATGTTGTCTTTTCCACATAATTGACAAAATTAAAATAACGAATTATCTCACTACAAGCGTGAAAATATATCCAACGATCCTAATTGCAGAAATATCACCATTCTATGACCATGGTGAAATCCTTAGACAATGAAATCAAAATTATACTTCAAACTCCAGCAGACTTTAGCACCAATTCCACAGTAAATATAGCATACAAAGAAAAAACCATTCGTTGAATTATTGAAACACACCTGTCAAACGACGAGCATATCGAAGTTGAGAATGGCAGTGTCGGCTGTAGGAAACAAAAGAACCAAAACTCAAACAACAATCCCCCAAACTAGAACTCACAATCACATAAAAATATTCCTTAACCAACACACTCTTAGTGACCTCAGATTCCCCCTATGAAACCTCGTCATATTCACGCATAGCCCGATCCTAAACCCTAACCCTAAATTCTAAAAATTCCAAAACATCAACAAAAACCTCCTCTTGTTCATTTTATCCATCGAACCTCTACAGCTTGCCAACGATGTTGTTGTCTCATTCTCGTGGGCGTGTGAGTGTGAAGCAAATTAGGTGGAAAAATGAAGACCATCTTAGCCTTAGAGACGATGGACATCCCAGAAGGGGTGAAAGTGGAAGCGAGGGAAAAACAAATCAAAGTTATAGGTGCTCATGGCACTGTCATGAGGAATTTCAAGCACTTGAATCTTGATCTTCAGATCATGGAGGGTGGTAGAGAGTTGAAGGTGGACGCTTGGTTTGGATCCAGGAAAACCATGGCTTCCATTCGCATTGCTATCGTACAAACGAAAAATGTCAATGTGATGGGAGATCCTACTCGCCATTAAAGACTAGACAACAACCTACGAAAGAGCCACTACGCCCACAACAGTACCTGCTCTCCATCAAAGACCATACGACAATCTTTGAAAGAGCCACTGCACGCACAGTAGTAGCGTGAATAAGCCCCTTCCCATCCTTCGCTTCAAAGTTAGGTATAAGGTATTATAATTCTCCTTCCTCTCAGCTACTATGAAGTGGGATCTCTTTCCTCTCAGCTGCTGGAGTTGCCAATGGATCTCCCACGGACTCATGCTGTGGTGTTTGCTAGACTACAACAGAGACCTGAACACATAAAGAAGAATATCCATTTTATTGCCGCGATGAGCAATGATTCCTTAGAGCCATAAAAAAGAAGTTTTTACTCTAAATAAGAATGTGAAATGAAAAGGTTTTACCTGTTGTTTCACCAAATCCTGGGCCAAACCAATCAGGGATTCTATTTCCTGTGAACCCTGTGAACATGGATGGCTCCAATGTCTGATTCAGGTTGAGATGAAGTTATCATCCCCTTCCTCTCAGTAGCTATGGAAGTAAGTGGGAAAGGACCTTTTCAATGGACATTTGCCAAATTACTCTGCCTGGCGACCATCCTTGCCCTGCAACACATGACTCCTTGCCCTCAAAAGGATAAGCCCTCCGAACGACCTGTCCTGCATTAAAAGATTTTCCCTAGCCTACTCGCCCTGAATGCTAGGGTATGTTAGGTGTTTCATTTTACGAATTATAATAGTAACAGCTTTCAGGTTCCATATCTAAGCTTGTGCATTGCAGTCCTATATCCCCACACTCTTGATAATCCAATGTGAAAATATAGATTATTCATGCTTACTGCACTATTTCTAGCTCCAGTGGTAACTGGGTTTTCTGATCTAAACCTATCGTGCACAACCCTCCATCCCAAGTCACAGCGTTAGCTACAGATGGTTCTGGCTTTCTAACCAAGTCATGGCTTAGAGGTTAGCTGGGAGTGAAGAGGTTAGCTTTAATTTTTAGGACTTTTACTCTTTACCGCATGCAAGCCACCTAGCGATAACATGAAGTAACGTGTTTTGCATAGCCACCTAGTGATAACATGAAGTAACGTGTTCTGCACAGCGATACCAGCGATACCATGAAGTTTCTACACAGCGATAACGTGTTCCACGTACTATGCATGCCATGTATCTACATTGTGTCAAGCGTAAGTGTTTGATGGCCTCATTAACATCAAATAATTGCATTATTAAAGGTCGAGTCAACACTAATAGTGCAGTAATTGCTTCCATAATAGTAACCGTGTATCGTATCGTTCTCGTGGATATCATACAGAGGACAAGAAACAACACTAATAGATTGCTAAGAGGTTGATGGCGTCATTAACATCAAATAATTGCATTATTAAAGGTCCACTCAACACTAATAATTTCATTATTAAAGGTCGAGTCAACACTAATAGTGTATTTCCTTCCATAATTGTGACCTTATCATTGTTTATGGATATCTAATCTCTACATAAATTCAAAAATTCTTAGAGTGTATTTTGAATCTTCGAGCTTAGCCTTGTTTTGAATCAGAGTGAATTGATCTAACTCCACAAAATTGATGATAAAACTTCAAATCGCCTCACAGAAATCGTATTCATGGTTTGTGCTAAACTCTGCAAAATGATGGAATAGCCTACCTCTTAGGAAAATATAGAAAACTGCAAATCAAATGGGAGAAATGGTTCCAATCAAAGCTTTGCAATAGCCGGCATTACGAAAATAGATTCCATGAGTACAATTTTCATGAGTTTTTCAGCTTGTTAACCTAAAACCAACACATTCTAAACTTCGAAATCGAACTGATAATGAATCACACACACCTAGCCCCAGCACTGCCAAATATTATGGATTTCTTAACTGATATTGACGCCTAGACCCTGGACTACCAAATGTTATGGATTTCTTATTTCATGATTTTGATTATATTAAAAGCTCTAGGTTAGAAAGCAACTCGAACCTGACACGGTAGAGACAACAGAGATTGGCCCTTACCTCATCGTACTAAACGAATCAACAGATCCTAGTAATGTGCACCTGTTTGAATCCCTGGCGAGGCATTTCTCCTGTATGTTGCATAGTAGTATAATACAGCATCAACAGGTTGTCCTGGAACGCAACGCAATAAAGCCCTTAATAATATAGCTGAAGTTACTATAATCATTATACAATATAAATTCATTGACATAAAAAAAACTTAGATTCTGTTATATCAAAATGCTTGAGAACATTTCATTCCTTTGTCAACTCTTTATACAATCATTTCTTGTCTCCACATCAAAATTTTCTTCAGTCATTCAAATTCCAGTCAATTTCCTTTTCGTTGTGGATAATCTTATCATAATTGAACATTGCAAAATTTTGTTTTTTTAAATATATAATTTATAATTCACTTTGGTGAGAGTAAATTTTAGGTTTAAAATTTGTATTACAACATAGTTTTTTGTCTTTTGTTTTTTTTAATTTTTGTAGCTTATCAAAATTATGGTTAGTTACTTTTCATCAAATTTTTTTTTTCAAGCTTTTTCAGTATATAAAAATACAATTTTAAAGCAAACCAAACAATTAGTCATTGTTTTTCCTTTTAAAATGAGATAAACTAAACATGGTTTCAATAGGCTTTAACCTTCATCAAATATTCCAAATCAAAACCAAATATCTAATATCTAAGACCTTATGAATTGTTTTTGGGTGTATCTTTGAGTGAAAACTTGTACATTAGAGTGTGCAGTGTTGCTTTGCCCTGGGCAACGAGTAATGTTAACATCAAACTTATGGGTTTCAGTAGGCCTCATTAATGGATCGCTTGGACAAGTGGTTGATATTTTCTACAAATCACAACATCATCCTCCACAACTTTCAACATTTGTTGTTGTTAACTTCCAAAAGTACATTGGTCCACCATGGGATACCAACAATCCTACTTTTCTACCAATTCCACCTATACAAAGGGGGGGTCATACTCAAATCCCACTTAAAATGGCATGGGCATTAACAATACATAAATCTCAAGGCATGACATTACCAAAGGCTACAATAGACATTGGCACAATGGAGCATCAAGGTTAAATTGACCTTCACTGCACTTTCTAGAGTCCCGTCCCTTAAGGATCGTCACATCTCCCCAGCATTTTCCTATGATCGTTATAAATGTATGCAAGATAATCCACATGTCAATGTAAGGAAAAATGCAGAGACATTGCTACAATCAATGGAGCTCCCTTAACTAAGTTATATATGTAGGTACTTCTCTTTTTCCACTAAGTTACAAACGTATGCAAGATAATCCACATGTCAATGTAAGGAAAAATGCAGAGACATTGCTACAATCAATGGAGCTCCCTTAACTAAGTTATATATGTAGGTACTTCTCTTTTTCCACTAAGTTACAAACGTATGCAAGATAATCCACATGTCAATGTAAGGAAAAATGCAGAGACATTGCTACAATCAATGGAGCTCCCTTAACTAAGTTATATATGTAGGTACTTCTCTTTTTCCACTAAGTTACAAACGTATGCAAGATAATCCACATGTCAATGTAAGGAAAAATGCAGAGACATTGCTACAATCAATGGAGCTCCCTTAACTAAGTTATATATGTAGGTACTTCTCTTTTTCCACTAAGTTACAAACGTATGCAAGATAATCCACATGTCAATGTAAGGAAAAATGCAGAGACATTGCTACAATCAATGGAGCTCCCTTAACTAAGTTATATATGTAGGTACTTCTCTTTTTCCACTAAGTTACAAACGTATGCAAGATAATCCACATGTCAATGTAAGGAAAAATGCAGAGACATTGCTACAATCAATGGAGCTCCCTTAACTAAGTTATATATGTAGGTACTTCTCTTTTTCCACTAAGTTACAAACGTATGCAAGATAATCCACATGTCAATGTAAGGAAAAATGCAGAGACATTGCTACAATCAATGGAGCTCCCTTAACTAAGTTATATATGTAGGTACTTCTCTTTTTCCATTGTTTCATTTTCCTTTACATCTTTTCAAGCTAACTCCAAATTCTTCGTTCTCCCTAACTACTTTTCTACTTTTCATGTGCAAGGTCTACTCCTCAACAAGCTACAAATTGCTTGTTGTAATCTACATATCAATGTTCTATTTTGCATTAACATATATGTACTCGCATCAAAACATTATAATGTAAGAGGATCAAAATGTATATGATTTCATTTCAATTGTCAAAACAATTTGACAAAAAAATATTTATTTATGAATCAAATTATAATATTTTCATAATATTATAAATCTTATTTTTAATTATGAATTTAATTTATCTTTCTCTAGATGTATACAACAATTTTAAGTTTTTCTTTATAATTTTTTTGAGATATTTTCCAATGATGTCTATTTAAATGTTATGAATTCCTTATTAATATCCACATTTAATAAATGTATACTTGATTGTAACATAAGAGCTACAAAAACTAAGAATCCATTGTCATTTGGATAAGGCAAGAAAAAAATTTATGATTACTTTTGAAATGCAAATAATGTAATGACCAATTATGTGAATAATATAATGATAAAATTTGTGGTTCAAAACTTCAAATTCTCTTTCTTGTTGTATATGTCTATATCTCCCTCCTTAACTTGCAATACGACGTTTTTTATTGCACATCTAGATACAATTGCTAGTTTAAAAAAGCTAACTAAGTGGAGGTGGAGGTTGGAATGGGGAAGAATCTTGAAAAAGGAAGCAAAAGTCCAAGCTGATGACCATGCATGACAACATTCATTCTCTGGAGTCTGGACATACTTTACTAAATTAAAAACACGAAAAGGCATCCAAGATTAGCACAAGCACAGGAATGAATACTCTGCAGCTAATCAGAACAATTAAAATACAATACATTGTAAAGTTGAAAGTAAAATTCAGCACCAAGAGATTAAGAATAATAATAACCAGTTGGACAATGAAGAAGTATTGGCAAGTTTGGAATGTTTCAGTGCTTTCCACGCGGCTTTCCTGGGTTTGACTTCTTCTGTAAGTTTTCTTCTTGCCATTGTCTTTAACCCGAGCTGCTCACTGCACTTCTTTGTCGAGTTACAAGCCCAGAAAATGCCTCTCAGATTTCTGTACTTCAATAGCGAGTCTGCAATTCCCTGAGAATCGAACGAAGGGAAACAGAAATTCAGTGGGCAAACCCCCGTCTTCTCTTTTATCAGATAAACAAGGTTGCAAACTCCAAGTACCCCATTCCAGACCTTCTCCGCCTCCGCCTCTTCCAACTTTGCTAGAAAGGCAGCCCTCTGAGAAGAATTTTACTGCCAGATCTGTACAGAAAGCCGCGTACCCCTCTTCCAGATCATCTTCATAGCCTTCTGTATCCCCATCTCCAAGATCCAGGCCATCGCCATCCCCTACTCGGCTTCTTTCGGTCACAGAGGCCAATAGGAACTCGCAGCCTTCATCTGGGACATCTCTGCATAAATTCTCCTCTCCCAGACCATCTCCTTCTCCTACTCGGTCTCGTCCTGTGGTAATGCAAAATGGATCATCTGAGAAACAGCCCAATTCCAGACAGAGAAACAATGATGAGACTGGACTGACGAAGAAGGATGATTTGATTCAGCGCAGAGAAATATCAGTGAAATGTCTTCCCCCTCTCCTCCTCCTCCTCCTCCACCCACCCCTATTGCTGCCGAGGATCGACGATCTGAGAAGCCTGAAAAGAAAGCAATTGTTCCTTCCAGCCCCAACTCCACTGCGTTTCCTACCGTTGCAGCAAATGGTTACGCTCATGAAAATAAATCATCTCAAAGGTATGATCCAAACCAAAGCAATGGTGATGTTTCATGGCAGAAGAGTAGCAAAGATGTACTGAATTCAGCTTCCTCTGATGAAATCAAACTGAGCAGAGGACCGATTCCCCCTTCTACTCCTCCTGCGCCACCTCGTGAAGAATTGTCAGCTCCTAAGAAGCCACTAGAAAATGGTTTCTCTCATAGAAGCGAATCAAGGAGTATCATCATAGATGCTTCATCTGAATCAACGAGGAGAAGTAGAGGTTTTTCATCCCATTCGAGCCATTCAGGGCACAACAACAGAGATATTGAAGCTGATTCCAGTGTCTCGAAACAGAAAACTCTCGATGCTTATGTTCCTTTGTCCGACTCTTTTCTTCCACCTCCTCCTCCTCCCTTTATGAATGAAGAACATGACGAAGAACAATTTATTGCCCAAAAAGTAGACGAATTCATTGCCAGATTTCATCAGCAAATAAGACTTGCCAAGATGCAATCCTATCGAGAGCAACTAGACCATGACCACAAAGCAGTAAAATTCATTGCCACAATTCCTGGGCGTGATGTGATTCCTTTGTCTGACTCTTTTCCTCCTCCTCCTGACTCTTTTCTTACATTCAACCCAGAAGAAATTTCTTTGTCTGACTCCTTTCCTCCTCCACCACCTTTTCCTCCATTTTTTCTTCCTCCCTTTCTCCCTCTCCTTCACCCTCCTCCCTCTTTTTTTTCTCCACCACCTCTTCCTCTTCCTCCTGACTCTTTTCTTCGTCCACCACCTCCTCCTATTCCTCCTAACTCTTTTCTTCCTCCTCCACCTCCATGCTTTATGAATGAAGTGCATGATGTAGTTCTTGAAGAACAATTTACATTCAACCCAGAGGAAGTTGACCGAAAAGCAGACGAATTCATTGCCAGATTTAATGATCATGATGTGATTTTTGAAGAACAATTTACATTCAACCGAGAGGAAGCTGATTCCAGTGTCTTGAAACAGAAAGCTAAAGATGTTTATGTTCCTTTGTCTGACTTTTTTCTTCCTCCACCACCTCCTCCCTTTATGAATGAAGAACATGATGTGGTTCATGAAGAACAGTTTTCATTCAACCCAGAGGAAATTGATCGAAAAGCAGACGAATTCATTGCCAGGTTTTATGAGCATGTTGTGGTTCTTGAAGAACAATTTACATTCAACCGAGAGGAAGCTGATTCCATTGTCTCGAAACAGAAAGCTATAGATGTTTATGTTCCTTTGTCTGACTCTTTCCCTCTTCCACCTCCTTCTCCCTTTATGAATGAAGAGCATGAGGCAATTGACCGAATAGCAGACGAATTCATTTCCAGATTTCTTGAGCCTGTTGTGGTTCTTGACGAACAATTTTCATTCAACCAAACGGTTCCTTTGTCTGACTCTTTTCTTCCACCACCACCTCCGCCCTTTATGAATGAAGAGCATGATGTGGTTCTTGAAGAACAATTTACATTCAACCCAGAGGAAGTTGACCGAAAAGCAGACGAATTCATTACCAGATTTAATGATCATGATGTGATTCTTGAAGAACAATTTATATTCAACCGAGAGGAAGCCTTGAAACAGAAAGCTATAGATGTTTATGTTCCTTTGTCTGACTTTTTTCTTCCTCCACCACCTCCCCCCTTTATGAATGAAGAACATGATGTGGTTTTTGAAGAACAATTTTCATTCAACCCAGAGGAAATTGACCGAAAAGCAGACGAATTCATTGCCAGGTTTCATGAGCATGTTGTGGTTCCTGAAGAACAATTTACATTCAACCGAGAGGAAGCTGATTCCATTGTCTCGAAACAGAAAGCTATAGATGTTTATGTTCCTTTGTCTGACTCTTTCCCTCTTCCACCTCCTTCTCCCTTTATGAATGAAGAGCATGAGGCAATTGACCGAATGGCAGACGAATTCATTGCCAGCTTTCTTGAACATGCTGTGGTTCTTGAAGAACAACTTACATTCAACCGAACGGTTCCTTTGTCTGGCTCTTTTCTTCCACCACCACCTCCTCCCTTTATGAATGAAGAGCATGATGTGTTTCTTGAAGAACAATTTACATTCAACCCAGAGGAAGTTGACCAAAAAGCAGATGAATTCTTTCATCACACCCGATATCATGAGCAAATAAGTCTCGACAAAGATGCAATCCTATGGAGAGCGGCTTGACCATGGTCAAAAGTTGGGGCTGAAGAATGACCTGAGATAGTAAGGTTTGGAGAAGCAGCTGAGGCATCTTAACTGTTTTTCTGTTTTGGCAAAAGTTGCTGCCTTGGTTGATAAATGCAGGATTTCAGATTTATTTTGTAGAGGTCCAGTTTGTGCAGAATGTTGCAGTGCAATTACATCTTACTTTATAGAATTCAGAATGTACAGGTCCAGTTTGTGCAGAATGTTTGTACCAATATTACCAAGTTAAGCTTGCAGGTTGATGTACCCGTGAAGCCTGTTTCAAAGTTTTAAACAACAATATGTGCAATTGATGCTTGCAAGGGTCAGTACCCGTGAAGCTTGTTTCAAAGTTTAAACAAAAATGTGTGTAATTAATGTAGAGTTTCTCTTGAAATTGGAGAGCTTTCTTCCAAATATTATACTTGGGACTTGGAGACGACATTTGATTCTCTATGTTTCCATGTATTTGCATTTAAAGGATTTTACATATTTGTTTTCCTCTCATTTGATTGATTGTTTGTGAGTTTTCTTGGGCAAGTTCAGTGTACTTAACTAGTACTTTGTTATTAAGATGAAGATCAGGTTCAATTCACAGAGAGAGAATTTGAATTTATCTGCATCAGTGGCAATAATCTGGATCATTCACAATGCAAAATTGAAATTTAAAAAAAGTAGACCGCAAACTGTTGAGAAGCTTAGCTATTAGCTGGATGTCCTTGAATTAGTTATGGTGTGAAGTTTGAAGATAAGTATGCTTATTTACCTGGTACATGTTTTGTTAGAGGTTTGAACAATGATATCATCTGTTTAAACTGTATGGGATTCTTTATTTACAGAGATAAGTTAGATATTTGTATGTAATAAAGTTTATAATTTTGCTGTGCTTGAATTACCAACTGATTTCTTTCCATATACTTTACCCTAGAATCTTCTATAATCCTTGCTGAACATTAAACGCTTTTAAGATAAAGGGTCCGTTTTGCATGGTTAGATTAGTTAAAAATAAAAGTTGAAGTGGCTTCACTGTGTGAATAATTTGGACTAATTATTCTGTTCTTCAAGTGCATCACTCTTTTATTAGGAATCTACTTTAACATGATCTTTGAAAATCGTTACATTTTAATTAAATTTGGGTAACATGCTGCTGAAAGCAGCACTGAAGCCTTGCCAAATGTACATTATTGCTTTGAGATAGTAAGCCTAAAGCAAAAAATCACCATTGCAACAGAGAGAGAACTCGGTCGGTGCTTACCTAACTCACATAGGCTGGATTAGTACTTCACACAATTTTTTTTTTTTCTCAACGTGGGAAATATGGCGTCCATATGTGTTATAAAGTATCCAATCCACATGCTGGTGCAGACACACACACATATATATATATATATATATATTCAAAAGATTCTTATATGTATCTATGTTTTTTTCAATGAGAAAAAACAGTAACTTTAACTTGTTATTTCTAGGAAATCAAAGTTTCAGAATTCTTGCCCATTGACATACCTCTTTTACAAAAAAACATATTCAAATACTTTCTTACCCACAGCTCGAATCATCAAAATGGAGTAGACATACATAATCAAAGGCCGACATAAGCCCCATAACTAGTCCAGTCCTGCAAAAGACTAGCAATTATAGGCCAATAGCAGTGCCAAAAAACTAAACATAAAACTAAGATACAATATCATGCTCTCAAGATAAATCTAGAAAACCGAATAAGTACCAGAGTCTACCAGGTGACCAAAAGAGAATTCCTCAAAGGAGATAAAACCATCCATAGGCCCAATGGCCTGTTTAGAGAGAGTATCTACTTGAGAATTCGTTTCCCTATAAACATGCTGAAAAGTAATCTAATAAAACTCAGGAATAAGGAGGCGGGTCTGCTTTAACCAATGATCCAATTGAAGTGTATGCAATTGAGTTTTTTCCATAGCCCAATACCCTTGAGTCCCAAAAATTTTAATCCAAAAGATACCATGGTGTTTTGTGAACCACAGTAGACCCCATAGTGCCAACAATTCAGCCTTGGTATTGCTCCCCGAGCCCGCCACCATTTTAAGCTGGATTTGGTGTTCTCTCTTCAAAATTAGTAACATACCAGCACCACACATCCCAGCCTGATATGCCCCATCAAAAAACCATATGACATCCTCTTCGGTCTCTCATGCTGAATAATGATCCTAGTCTTGTGAAAAATACCATAAGAATTGGTACTAACAATGTCACTCATAATTCTGGTGGCCACCAATTCAGTAGATTGTTTTTTTATTTTCAAAATTATAGAGATTCCTGGCCCTCCAAATCTCCCATATGGAATACCAGGAAAATAGTTGTATTTTACATTACACTGAAGACAATTTATGGAGCATTCCTTGAAGGAGGCACCCACCCAATCATCAGTGTGCTTCAATTTCAATTTTAGTAGTCTCCAAAGGTCTCTGAAATAACTACATTGGCCAAATAAGTGAGAAGTGGACTCATTTTCAACAAGACACACCGAACATCAACCATGACCAATCGATCCTCGTTTCATTAAATTCTCCCAACTTAGTATGCGGTCCCTATAGCAAAGCCACAGGAAACATTTTACCTTGAGTGGAATCTTCATACGCCATAATCTACCTATTGCCGCTGCAACCACTACCCCAAAACTCTTGTGATTTTGGGGCCCCCCTTCGAATTTTTAGCTTTTATGCTGCCCTAGTTTGATTTTGCTCTGAGAATTTTTTCATGACTTAGTCTATTTTTGCACGATTGCGAAACCTTTTTTTTGAAACTCAGATTTTTCACTCGATGTATCGGCTGGTCTTCTCGAGTCTAACTGACACGACAGGGAAACCCATGCTTTCCAGCTGATTCTTTGCCTACTCTTTATAGATTTCAAAAAACATATGCGAGTTTTCTAATTCATCGCCGAAACTTGGGTTGTGGAGCCAATGGCATCGGTGGGGGTTTTCGTGGCATTTTGGTGGCTTATTTGAGGCCTTTGTGGAAGCGTTTTAAGAGATCTTATTGATTGACACCAATATTATCGGGCAGACTCAAGGAATGAAGTCGATTCGCTCAGAAATAAATCATTTATTTATCCGCCAGCTCGTGTCAAAAGATTTTCGTGGTCTTCTGACGAGTCTTTTTGGGAGGTTGTGCTGACCGCATCGGCAAGACTCATTTATGCAAACCGATGCGTTTGAATGCACTCATCTTTCGCAGTCGATAGCCTTTGGATAGTTTGCCGGTAGGATTCACGACAGTTCTTATCAAGACTCCATGATGGTGTCGGATGTAACTCTTGTAGTGGAGCCGATACGGTCGCAGAAATTTTCTTTTTATCGCCGATGAAGATCTGAGGACCTTGTCGATAGTCTTATCATCAGTGGGATTGTTGGGTACTATCTGATAATGTTGGATTGGCTCATCATGTTTTCCTGACACGGTTGCGAGCTCCCCGGGTTTTACTTGCCATCTCATAAAGTTGTCGTTAGTTTTTTTTTAGCGCCAGACGGCGTTCCCGCCCGAAGGTTTTAATGTCCCCATCTGTCATCTCTATGACCCCATTTTATTTTTTCCCTATTTAAGGTTTGGATTTATTTTACAGAGTATCACTGTTTGTCATTGTGAGATCGACCTACGAACTCCTGCCACCGGGATTCTATGCATCATCTAAAGTCGGCTTATTCACCATTTTCAAGCCAGCATTTGCCCGGTAGGTTTCCCCATGACTTGTCTTCACTTTTGTTTAATTCGTTGTGAAGTGGTGTTGTAGGGTTTTAGCGGTCATTGGGATAGGGTTTGTATGCGTTTAAAGCCTTTCCTGACCCTCGAAGTTTTCCTTATCATTTTTAAAGCTTGCAAACCTTAAAAGGAGTTTCCTCGGGTCATTTCACATCGTGAACCCTTGTTCCCGATTACTATTAGCATGGCTACGGGGGATTTTGTTTTCCTCACCTACTCTGCACCACCTACCCTCGCTATTCATATTGTGAGCGTTAGGATGTCAGGCTTGCTCATTGGCGAGGCAGACAGTCGAGCGTTTCGCTGACTGCGTCGCCTCTGGTTCAGGTTATTATGCAGCAAGAGTGGAAGATATCATCGTTGGCTGACACAGGGTATGGAGAGTCCTCCTTAGATTGGTTTTAGGGTTCAAGCCTGTCCATGTTTCCAAAGCCATTAAACCTCTGTGGGGTTTTCTTTGGTTTCTGTAAGTAGAATCCCTGGCATGATCTTTTAGAATAAAGTGTGGATTCAAGCCAGTAAGAAAGCCGCGGATGATTGTTTGTTTTTCAAAACCTGAGGTCTAGAACCCATAAATTATGAAGTTTTCTTTTGGATCAATTCAGTCGTGACCCAATGTTCACCTTATGGTTTTGGGAGTAGCTAAATATTTTTTTTTTTTAAAGTCTGCATAAATGTTTGAAGATGAGTTGATAAATGCATTTTATTATTATCTAGAGTTTTACTCATTGCCTTATGTTTTCCTTGGTTCATCTCAATATTTTATTTAATAATGCATGCATGCTGAAGATTGAATAAATCTAAGACTTGCTTTGGTGTGTGTCTACCAGTTTCATTCTTCAAACAACAACATACCTAAGAAGGGGAATAAGAAGGTCCAGGCCACAGGAAATGATCTAGATGTAGAAATTTTGTCCAAAATGGAAATCATCTACAAAGACATGAAGGCTATCATGGGGATTGAGCCAAAATTCAGATGGGGTCAAATTTATCAGTTGATTAAGGACCAAGCTGTTCCAGAGGCCATCTTCGAAGACATACCATTGTATGCCAATATAATGAGGTCCACTAGCATGAAAGACTCTACACACCCCGAAATATTCCCATGTGCCGAGGTAATCAGTTGAATTCTACCATTGGCATATACAAATACAATGATCATGGCAAACACAAACAAACAAGGTTTTGCTACTTACAACCCTGCATATATAACTAAAACATGTCAGCTACCTACACCACATGTTTACATGACAGATAAATAGATGAAGCATCTAGACTTAAATGTGTTTGACTGTGTGAAGAAAATGATGGTATCCGAGAAGTAGTTTCTCCAAAAACCCTCAGGGGAATACGAGACTACAAATCTGTGCATCCCGTATCGCCTCATAGCCCTAATGCTAAACCGGATTTTTGGTCGGGCAAACGAAATTTTTTATAAGATAAGTTGGATACCCTTGATATATTACATAGCCATGCAGGGTACTATTTTCAACTAGGCTGGCATCGTGTCAAACAACCTATCTTCATGCATAGTTGCAGCACTTGGGGGTCTGACTCAAAGGAAGTTAGAATTCTATATAAGCTCTTTCTTAATTGATTGCATCTTGTGCACTCATTCTTTCTCAACACTAAACTGCAAACGGGATCCTTCCAGGACTCCTATATACTCTGCATATCAAATACTATGGGCACATAAGTATTATAGTTCCTATAAGAGCATTTGTGAAAATTTTCTGATGCCACTATACGAGCTAATTTTTCTTGAAGAGTGCGACTGCATGTTCGAGGAAGCATTAGAGGTTGTAAGAGAATATGGGGAGTTTTTCTTCTCTGAGGAGGGTCTGTATTTAAGAATGTATGGGGGATCCAAATCTCCTTCCTTGCTACCAAAGTATGCCATAGATTATGTTATTCACAAAGAGGTAGTAAGGCAGCTGTATATAGATGGCACCGGGAACTTTCTGTTTGACAGTAAGAAAGCCATCTATCCACCACTACCATTTTGCATTGGTGGTTATAAGTTTTCCAAGGTAAAAAGTGCTCCTGATTTTGTTAAAGAATTAGAAAACTTCCATTTTGAAGAGAAGATTTTTTGCAGAAACGATGTGTGGGACAAAGTGTCAAAATATTGTGCATCTGTGGGAGTGCCCTTTGAATACTCCCATCATTTTGATAAGAAGGAAGCAATATACAACAATGCATGTAACATGACCGCATTGAACAAAAGGTTCAAGAAAAAGTGTTGATATATATGTAACTTGGGAATGTATTCACTTGTATATTTCATGTATTGTACCCCAATGTTTATTCTGGGAAGTATCTGTAATGTAATTGAGTCTTGTCATGCCCCGATGTTCCCATCGGGAAGTTCTATAATGGAAATAAGTCATGTCAAGTCATTGTGGGTAACCCTCCTATTTGTTGAAATATTGTAACTTCAAAGAATATTCTATATGTATCTTTTTGTGGTCCCCGATGGTCCTACCGGGAGAACCACTTGTATTACATTGTACCCCGATGCTCCTAATCGGAAGAACTAATAAGAGTCATGAGGTAGTCCCCTCTAATTGTAAAGGTGGGTCATTAGCACCCCGGTGTGGTTACTTGAGCCTACATGTGTAACTCGAGCCTACAAGTCAAATGAGTTAACTTAAGTGAATGGATGAATATAAATAGAGGTGTAGTGCTCCTCATTTGAGACACACACTTACTTGAGTAGCGCACTTGTGGAGGAGAGAAGTAGCTGGAGAAGGAGGAGGATCAGGTTTTTGATCTCCTTGTTGGTTTTACCTTTTTACCTTTTTGGGGCATCTATATTGAGGAAGATTTTGCTAGGTTTTTCCCTTTAGGGTTTTCCCAGGATAAATCTGTGTTGTTCTTGTGATATTGTTTCTTTCAGTGATCCTGTTTATATGCTTTTGTTATGAAAAATGAAATGATATACTGATGTCTTAGCTAAGCATATGAAAATTCAACATGGTATCAGAGCTAACCTGAATAGGATAGCTTTCACAAGATATAGAAGCTAGGGCTTCTTACTTTTTGGTTCTCTCTCCACAATCAATCAACAAAAGAAGGCTAGACTCACTCTCCATTGAAGGGTACATCTTTCTGTCGAAGCGAAATTCGATTCCGAGCATTTTCAGTTTTCGGTGCGGGAAATTAGGCTTCTTACTGAAGAGGAATTTTTGAGTGAGCCTGGCATAGGATTTCTCTCCTCATCAAAATCGAAGTTTAGAGACCTGGATCAAGATTTTTGGTTGGGTGAAACTCCGAGAAAGTCAAACCCTAGTTTGACCCTGAGCTAGAAAAACCCTAAATACTAAAACTGCTACGTTTTGTTACATTCGCTATATACCACGATTGGAGAAGGATCAAGAGTTGAAAATTGCAGAGGCCGAAGATAAAATCCTGATGTACACTGTGTCCAAAATTCCGCCTCAGATTCACTATATTCTGGGAGATATGATCCATCAAAGTTAGGGTTCCAGCCTCCTCTAGAATTCATCCCTAAACAAGACACCTGGGGAAAATTGCTATAGCGTGGGCTACAGGGGTCCAAATTAAATTCCTGAAGATTTTCCAAAAAGAGCACGGACTGTACTTTCTGTGGTCCTAATTTAAGAACCAGAAGATGAAACAATGACACGTGGAAGGCTGTACAACTTTGATGTTCTGAACAGTCTTGTAATAGGTCACCGTGGGAAAAGGATCCTAAATCCCAATTGATGAAACCAATTCTGATGAAACCTATGGTGTTGGATCAGGGATATTCTAGGTTACCTCAGTGTGAAATTTTAGACACATAGGAGCATTAATTTTGGAGATATCACAGAAACAGTGACAGGCATTTCTGTAGAAGAAATTGAAAAACTAGGGCTTCCTGTTCTGGGAGCTTCCCTCCATTGTTTTCAGAAAAGAAGTACATTAGACAGCTCCATTTGAAGAGATATATATTTCTATCCAATCAGATCTTAAAGATTCCAAGTTTTTAAAATTAGGGTTTCTCTGACAAACCCTAAATCAGCTAGCTCTATAAGTAGGACGGACACCTCAAATCGGTAAGATCTAATCTTTTGCTATTTGCATTTGAGGTTCTCATTTCAAAGTGATCTATCACATCAGCTTGATGATAAGCTTGGTAAAGTTGACAACTTCCAAGCATGGAAGTATTTGATCTCTCTAAAGAAAATGAATTGGACACCTACATAAGTAGAGAGGTTTCAGTTCCATACAGAGATGAGGCTCAAAGCCTTACACAAGAAGAACTTGATCAAGGCCAAGAAGATCATTGTTGATTCAATCACGGATCAACTTGTACCACAAGTGTCTTCCCTAAAGACACCGAAGATGTTTGATTCCTTGATCAAGCTATTTGAAGATAAGAACTTAAATCAGAAGATGGCTTTGAGAAAACAGTTGAAGAATGTGAAGATCTAGAATGCAGAACAACTTGAAGCGGTAGAAGAAGAAGTGGAGAATGCATAAGTGGTGATAGACACCTTGAATGGCCTCCCATGATC